>VRLP01009794.1:0-11624 GCA_009660295.1 Lophius piscatorius
TATATATATTCATATATATATATATATATATATATATATATATATTCATATATATATATATATATATATATATATATATATATTTTACTTAATATATATATATATATATTTTTTTATATTTTTCTCTTCTATATTTATATATATATATATATATATATATATATATATTCATATATATATATATATATATATATATATATATTCATATATATATATATATATATATATATATATATATATATATTACTTACTACCTTACTCTACTATATTTATATATATATATATATATATATAAATATAGTAGAGTAAGGGAACTAGAAAGATTATATAAAAGAAAGTTCAATGAGGTTTTGTACAAACTCATAAATAGTTAACTGTTTCTATAAAAGACAATGAGTTCAAGAACAATCTTTTATTGTGTTGCAAATTAGTTTAGACTTTAATTAAAAAAATATATACCAATCTTACATGTAGATAGAACTAGCCTAAAGTTCAAACTGATTAAAAGTAGACCTATGCCGTCCTCCCCAACAGGAAGGGTATTGTATATCCCCGAAATTCTCGAGGCCCCTTCATTGTTCAAGCAATCTCCCTTATTGAATTCTTCAAATTAAATGTGAAGTTATTTCCACAGTATTTTTATTAAATAATATGAACTATTAGATAAAAATATGGGTAAGATATGATATAAACAATATAGATGTCCTCGAGTTGATTCAAATCCAATCAAGTCCTCAAGGACTAAATCAGATCAATGGTTGGAAATTATGATCCAAAGATTTTTCGAGATAAAGTGTGTAAGAAATATATCTATGAAATGTGATAGGGCCTTCTGTTCTGCTACCCCTCATCTGTGGAATGCCCTCCCTGACCATCTGATGGCTCCTCAGACGACTGAGACTTTTAACAAAGGACTTAAAATATTTCTTTCTAGCAGAACCAATGACTTTTAATTAACATCCTTGCTTTTTGGTCATATCTTAATAGCATTATTATTATATAATCTCAACATTATTTGAGATTTAATCCAAAAGTAAAGAGTGTTATAAATAAAATGTATTATTATTATTATACAAAATCTGAAAATGATCCACAGAACACTTTTTGAAGTATTCTGTGGATTACAGAATACTGTAGGGGCAATTGCAATAAACTAGTTCATTGTAGTTCATAGTATTCTGCTATGGGGCAATTGCAATAAACTAGTTCATTGTAGCTCATAGTATTTTGCTCATGGTCAGGTTATCGAGATACAAATTTAAGCTCCCCAAATTGACTAATCTCCTCGTCACCTCAACTACAACTGGAGATCCTGTCCAAGAATATCAAGAAAAGAATCTGAGTTAAGGAACAACCTTGGCGGAATCTGACAATCAACACTCTTTTAAAGAGTAAAGAAAGAAAAAAATTATTCTAAACCTTCAATTCATTGGATGCTTCATGTATGATCTTCTTAATCCTAACTGAGTTTTACTAATAAAACGTAATCTACATAAATGCTGAGAATAAGCCCTAGCTTGTGATCTTAAAGTTACTTAAGAAAAAAACAAACAAATATCTGAATTCAACCCTTTATAAAGATTCTGTAGAGCAGTTGTTGTGTAATCCTGCTAATAGACACAGAAATTTAACAAATCAGTTATTGTCCATCCAGAATGTAGTACTATTCCATTTTTCTTTCGTCAATTAACTTGCTTCCCCACCACTGGTAATTAAAACTAAACTTCACAGGTCTCAAGAAAAAATATCTCATCATTCTCAGAACCTAATAATTTCTGAAGAAGACTTATGGAGCGAAATATTGCTGTTAAACTACAAAATGTATGTAATTTCCAAGAGGCCTTTCCTTTGACAGGAGAAGCCTCACATTGCCCACAGATTAGCAAATTTAGCAGCCAAAATGTTTTAAGATTTTCCACACTCAGCATAGCCTACAGGTAAAATATGAAATGGAATATGAACCAATACAATGACAGCAGAGTAGTGGTGCGAGGCTCCCACAAACCGGAATGATTGCATCACTAAACCAAATGACAGATGGATGATTTATGAGGAAAGAATCAGTGGTGGTGTAGCGGATTAGCTGAGAAGTAAAGGCTACAGAGGTAGGCTGTCTGATTGAACATGTTCAGGATTTATCCAGCCGCACGGAGAGCTACAATGGGAGACTGTTAGAGCTGTCAATCAACTCAACATTCAATTCAATAAGTGGCAGCAAATTAATTTGTAACCATGGGATGTTCTGTAACGCTGGAATATCTGTGTAATGTGGGGCTATTAACACATTGCTGTCATCATAGCTGCAATCAAACCAGAGCTTAGCCTTTCATAATTCTCTGAATAATGATTTTGTCTGTAAGACTGACACATCGGAAAAAACCCACTTAGTCAAGTAGTTTCAACAAGTTTATTAAGTCGAACAAGCTTCAACCAAAACCTAGCAAATTTTAAATACAATAAAGAGATGGGTTAAAGAATCAATAAATAATAGGCAGAAGGACCTGCTAGTGTATGAAATGTCTCTTCTTTTGCTTGTACTATCTCGCAAAATGACTGAGGAGACTTTTGCTAAGGAAGAATCTAAATGTGTTAGACTTAACTCATGCTGTGCTCCTAATTTAAGCCCATTTTCCGACTCTTGGAATTTTGTAAATTTTTTACACTACTACGACTGTATTATTTTTCGTAGTAGTGTTTGTAGTTTGGTGTTTTACTTTGAACTGGACATCAGATGCTGTGTCTGTTTCTCCCAACAGTTGACTTTAATTACATTATGTATATTTTAACCGTGGCCTTGATATTTTCCTAAACGTCACAGTATCTTTCTACCTAAAACTAATCAGGCGTGATTAACTATGACTTAGCAAACGTTTATATCAAGAATTTTTCAACAATGATTTGTTTTTATATTATGAGGTAGAGAAAACATATATATCATATTCTACAACTAGGGGAACAGATCAGAAAGTGATGTACAATGTATAGCCCGTTACCAGTTCAGCTTTGTCTCAATCATGGAGCCATTTGTCTCATCTTGATGAAAAAGTTACAATTGAATGGATAAAATCTATTTATATGTGGTTTGAGATTGACTTGTTTTTTTGTTTTTTTTTCTTTTCTGGTTAGGACTGTAGCACTGTATTTGTACAAAACAAAGCCTCATGTATGCCTTATATATATATATATATATATATATATATATATATGTATATATATTCTAAAAAAAATCTCTCCCACTCACCCATGTGGGTGGTATGTGTCTTCCTCAAGCCCGGGTCACCACCAGCGGACAGGGTGTGTGGGGGGTCTCCGCAGTATCTTAGCTGTTCCTGGGACTGCACTCTTCTTGACCAAGATGTTGTACCTGGAATTTGCTGGAGTCAAAATTGGTTTCACAGTCCCTAATGCGCCTATGGGACCACTTTGGCTTTCACAAAGCCTGTAGCACAAGCAATCCAGGTCCTATGGGACCGCTTTCACAAAGTGGTCCCATAGGCGCATGGGACCACTGCGCATTAGGGACAATGATATTTTTTCTTTTTATCTTTTAAAATTAATAACAAACTTTTTTTTGTTTTCGGCTTTGGATCTCAACGTAGGCCTTCAAAGCCAGAACTGCACTTGCATGGAGACGATGAGCTCCTCCATCTTTGTTGTTGTGCTTGAGTATGGCGTGAGCATTGCTGGGTAAATACTGTTACGTCAGATACTGTGACGTAATGGCTTGGCTCTAACTTGGCTCCTTGCCAATGGAAAGGCAAACAGATACGCAAGTTGAAATAACTAAGCACTACTAGCAACAGCACCGAAATAGCACCAGGTTGTTTTGGGTGGAAAAGGGGTATCTGTGAGGTGCAGGTGTTCTCCCTCAATCGCGGCGAGAGGAATGATACGTCGGGGAAAAACAGAGGTGGGGGCATCTGTGTTTACATTAATAACAACTTGTGCAGACGTTATATGCTGTGCAAAACCTTCTGTAACACCGAAGTGGAAATTGCCTGTGTGAGTCTGAGACCCGTTTATCCGCCATGGCATCCCTGCTTATCTCCTCAAAGCACTTGCTGTAGAGCTGACAGCAGCATGGGTTCCCATCTTCCGGAAATCAGTTGACACCCACACCACCCCCCCCCCCCTCTGGAAAAAATCAGTTATCACACCTGTCCCCATAAAACCATGCCCAAATTTCAACAATGGCTTTAGGCATGAACTGTTTTCAGAGGATGATGAGGTCACTGTTCAGGATGGAGGTAGATTGCCTAAAAGTAGAGGCGGGGCACAGATGATGCTATGAATAACGTCCCCATCACTCAGGTCTGCTCCTATAAATGTCTCGGGGTCCACAGTGACAACACACTTAGCTGGTGGGTGAATGTTCGAACTCTCTGCTCCAAACTCCAAGAGCGTATTTACGTTTTACGAAGACTCAAGGTCTACGGAGTGGAGCAGGAGATCATGCTGCTGCTCTACTGGGCTGTACTGGAGAGTATCATCAGATACGGCATTACAGCCTGGTACGGCAGCTTGACAGTGCAGTTCAGGTCTCGGGTTTCACGTCTGGTGCAGAATGCTATGAAGATCATGCGGGCTAAAAACCTCCCATGTCTCCAGGTGATCTACAAGCAGTCTGGTCTCAGACAGGCACAGCAAATCGTGTTCGTCCGAACTCACCATCTCAACCCAGAGTTCCCGCTCTTACCTTCTGACAGAAGATTTAGGGTATGCACGTGCAGACTGATCCACTATAAACATTTATTCCTGCCCAAATCCATCATGCTCCTGAACAACATCTCATAGTCAGATTAGATGTTTAATATGTTTTTTCTGTACAATACTATACTACCTTTGCAATAGATTAAAAAATGTGAAATATTTAACTTATCACCTGCATTGCTTGTGCTACAGATGAGTGTGTATGTTTATATTCTGTGTATATGTACACTGTATTTGTGGTACATATATGTTTATAACGCATTATGTTTATGTGCATAGGTGTATGTGTATACATATGTATGTGAATCCTATGTATGGAGCATGTATTCTGTGATATTGGTTTCAGTGAAATCATTGCATGTCTTCTACCTATAACTTTGTATGATATTTTATTTCGAGGGAGTCCAAAACAAATTTCCCTTAAGTTACAATAAGGTATATATTTTCTTATCAATGGCCTTCAGAGCAAAAGCTGAACCTCAGAGCAGAAAGCTAAGTAGAAAGCTGTTCAGTGTTTTTTCCAAAATTTGGCATCAGATTCAACAAGCTCTTTTCTCTTCGCCCATCCATGCAGTTCAGAGGATTTCGGTCCAGTAGTTTCTGCATAATACTACTAACAAACACCACATAATCCAATGGACATGAAAAAACTAAAAACATGATAAAACCATGACTTAAATGCAGAAGAAATAAATTATTGAAATATGAAAGTCTAAAGAAACTGCTTTAGAACCTTTGTACAAAAGGATGTGACTAAATATCACTCAGACAACGCAAACATCCAACTGAGTTACCAATATGTCACTGTACCGAAAAGCAATAGTCCAATGATAGATAGTATGACAATAAAAACCAACCCTAGAGTTGGAATCACATTGGTATCATCATTACTGTGATAATTGATCAAGTTAATGAATATGTACAAATCTATGTCAATGATGTGAGAGTATGAGGGAGTGGAGAAACTCACTGTCGAGGTTTCAGGGGAGCAGGTAATGCGAAGGGGTCATAATGATATGGCTGTAAGTGCTATTTTGTAACATGCAGTAACACTTTTGTCCAAGACCATGCTGCCACATTGAAATTTGAAAAATATTCAAACCCCCCTTAAGTGGATGCATTAATGATAAAATCCTCCTTTGAATGATACTGTCAACCATCTAACACTCAATGAATGGCTAAATTGGATGTTTTGTAGCGCTTGGATCCTTGTTTTTGCAGCAGCTAGAGATTTTGATTGTACAGGCAATTTTCATTTCATTTAGTCTATTTCTCACATTTCTGTGTATTTCCCAGTACCATGTGTCTCCGCTCAGCCGATGTCTAGTTCCCCTTTGTGCAGCTTTTTGGTTTCTCTCTCCCTCAGTCTGATGAGGCACAGTCACACACCTGATTACTGGCCACAAAATAATCCAATCTCAAAGATCCAGGTTCACCACCCATTCCCCACCAGATTATATGTTTTCCCTGCTGTGTTCTTTGACTAAGACGCTGTTCTTTTTTTTTTTCCTGTGCTCAGGAAGTCCCGGCCCAGTCACTCGTGCAAACAGTATAGCTCGAGCTGTCTCAGCCAACTCCAAAATATTTCTATTTTCATTAAATTTTCTTCAACCACGCTGATTGCCTCTGAGTCCGCTTCTGGGTTCAAATCATACTCGGTCTAAATATCAATTTCACAAAACTTATAATCATTTGAAGGCAAAATTAAGTAGTTCTTTCAGGCGGTTTGGATTACCATCAAAATTGAATGTATTGCTCTTTGTGCGATACACTCTCTCCCAGAAAAAATTGATCAATATTTAAATAACTTTTTGACTGCTTGTAACAAGCCAATGCTGGCAAACATTATTAGATTACTTGGTGGAGGTCAAAATTATAATTCCCAGAAATGAGGAGGTGAATTCTCACAATGTTACTTGTTCCACAATGTGACGTATTTCAAAAAACAAACCAATTGGACATGCACACACAACATGGTCTGTGTGCATGTAAGTTGTAAAGATACATATGTCTTAACAGAGCAGGTATACGATGATTTACCAATATGCAACCTAGCTTACCCGCTCATTAACATAGTAATAACATAATAATAACTGCTTTTTGTATCTGTATCCATTTAACCTGACGCTGCTCTCCCATGAAAAGAAGTACATTATTTTAAAGATGCCATATTGGGATGAGTGGCACGGTATCACGTTTAGACTATTCGAATATAACCAATGACAGCTATTTTCCGTAAATATTGATCAAAACAGCACACTCAGTGGAATATAAGAGAAAACATCATTTGAATCCTTCGATTCACTGTAATCATTGAATTGATGACCCTCTTGGGAATGGAATGACCCACTCACGACCCGCACATTCTCTTTGAAGTGATCCCATCCCTTTGAAGAAAAATTACACTCTACTAATTTGCATGAACACAGGTGCACACACCTCCCTTACATCATTTTTCTTTGACTTTTACCGTCTTTACTTTGTGGTAATAAACATTTCATGAACAATTAATTTGCCTCTACGTGCCTTTGTTGTTTTGTTTTGCTCAAAGTCACACCCAAACTCATCTTCATTTGTAACAACTATTAAAAGGCTTAATTATTGTTGTTTTTTTTCCAACTCCTGTTGTTAAATGTTTTCGCTCACAAATTAATAATTAGTTTACTGGAGTGAGCAGTGATTTAGTTTATTTTATTTTCACTCCAATAAAAATGAACTATGCTAATCACTGATACAGTCTATGAGTCTTAAAGTCATTAGATGCTCTGAAGATAAAGTCAACAGTCATTTGCCCGTAGCTCTATGACACACTAATGATCAACAAATGAACAGATCAAACAAATCGACAGCACCACACCCTGACCCAGCTTCAGTACAGTGGTGCTGGAGCTGCATCAAGCTGCAGACCTGATCATAAGCTAAACCTGTTGATATCTTGCAGATAATGTGGGCCTGAACCACTCACTGTATTGATTTAGCTCTTTAGTACGTTAACTGCTGCTAACAAACTCCCCCTGATGAGACTCAATGAGTGTGATGGCATTTGTGTTTCTCTTCAGTTATTTGATTATAAAAAACAGAGATAATATTGATTTTTTCTACTGTTCAATACTAAAAGAGCATACAGTTATGTTGAACTGGCATTAGTTGGCTTCTTTCAATTCTTCTATAGACCATCCCATTCCATTCAACAGATGTTAAGAGCTCCCATTTTGACATATGGTAATTAGAACAGTTCAGTCAGAGAAGACAAAATGAAGAGATGATGATTGATTTATTAGTGGTCCGTGTATATATAATAATATATATATATCATATTATAATAATATATAATACGTTTTTTGTTTGAAAAACCGATATTGAAAAACGAAAAAACGATTGGTAATTTGATTTTTCTTTTATTAGTTACAGGAATCAAAATTGAAAACAAGTCATTTTTTTCCTTCTAAAGATCAAATAGGGATGACAGAACTTTGATAAATTGTTTGATTTTCATTTCCTAATTTCATTATGAAGAAAATGACGAGGAGACTGAAACTAAATTAATGTTTGTTTTTCTTTTCTAAGAACGGATGTTTTCCTTCACAAGCGCACCAATGAAGGCAGTGCTCCTGAGAGATCATGGTAAGTAGGAAATACATTAGTAGCTCTAAACTAGGGTTAATTTTGACAATACCTGCTAATGCACACACCGATCCACCACAACATTACAACCAATCACTCAATAAACAATGAAGCCCAAAAGACTGTTTTATGGTAGAAAGTGTAAAATAAGGCATTCATTGTATGGGAAGTTTGGAAAAATAACTACATCCCATTTTAAATTGACTGACAACATGAGTCAGCATTTACACAAACATTCACACAGTGATGATGGAGGCTGCCATACAAGGGGCCACATGCTAATCAGGAGCAGTAACCATTCACATACCAACGGTACAGCCATTGTGAACATCTGTGGGTTCAGTATCTTGCTCACTGTAACTTTCACATATGGACTGCAATGGCCTGGGATTGAACCCATGACCTTCGGATAAGTGGATAACTGCTCTACCAACTGAGCCACAGTCACCCCCATTTTATGATGGTTTATTTCATCAGATTCAGGGAAGAAGCTGTCCCTGAATCTGCTGGTCCGGGAACGGAGATACCTGTAGCGTCTCCCACAGGGGAGGAGGGAAAACTTTCTGTGGCTTCGATGAGAACAGTCCTCACGCAGACATCGCTTGCGCTGGACAGTCTCAATGGAGGGAAGTAAGGACCCAGTGATGCGTTGGGTAGTTTTCACAATCTTTTGCAGAGCTTTCCAGTCTGAGACAGAGCAATTGCCATACCAGACCGTGATGCAGTAGGTGAAGATGCTCTCAATGGTGCAGCGGTAGAAGTTCACCACAATCTGAGAAGACAGACGGACCTTCTTTAGTCTCCTCAGTAAGAAGAAGCACTGCTGAGCCTTCTTGACTAGGGTTGAGGTGTTGAGGGACCAAAAGTGGTCCTCGGAGATGTGGACACCCAATAATTTGAATCTTGCGACACGTTCAACGTCCCGTTGATTTGGATGGGGATGTGTGTGCCAATTTTAGTCTTCTTGTAATCCACAATGAGCTCCGTGGTTTTCTTGGTGTTGAGAGCCATATTGTTATTGGCGCATCAAGCCGCTAGGTGCTGGACCTCCTCCCTGTAGGCTGAATCATCGTTGTTTTTGATGAGGCCCACCACTATAGTGTCGTATGCAAACTTAATATTGGTATTAGAATGATGCAGAGGAGAGGATTCAGCACCGAGCCCTGTGGGACGCCGGTGTTCAGAGTAAGGGTAGAGGAGGTGTGTTTGTCTAACCTGATAAACTGGGTTTGTTGGTTAGGAAGTCCAGTATCCAGTTGTAGAGGAAGGTGTTGATGCCCAGGTCCCTAAGTTTTGTGATCATTTTGGAGGGGATGACAGTGTTGAATGCTGAGCTGAAGTTGATGAACAGCATTCTCACGCAGGTGTTATTGTTGTCCAGATGAGAGAGGGATGGGTGTAATGCTGTGGAGTTTGCATCCTCCATACACCCGTTCTGGCAGTAGTCAGATTGGAGGAGGTCTAGCGTGGGAGGTAGACAGGCTTAGAGTTGAGCCAAGAGCAGCTTCCTGAAGCAATAAGATATGATGGGCGACAGGGCGAAAATCGTACAGGCTCGCTGGAGTGGAGTGTTTAGGCACCGGCACAATGGAGGTGGATTTGAAGAATGTGGGGACAGCTGCTTGTGCTAGTGACAGTTTGTCAGCTGCACAGCACAGGCCCTGAGCACGCATCCGGGTGCTATGAGGGCCGTCAGCCTTGCGTGCATTAATCCTGCTCAGTGACACGTACACGTCAGTGGAAGAGAGTGTAAGGCGCTGATGGTCTACTGGGAGAACAGCTTTAGTGGCCACCTCCTGGTTGTCCCTCTCAAAACATGCATAAAAGCTGTTGAGTTCAAAAGGGAAGGAGGCGTTGCTGGATGGGGGGGTAGGTATTGGAGGGTTCAGGGTGGTGACATCTTTTATGGTAGAGTTAATGAAGTCCAGAACAGAGGAGGCATATGAATCAAGGTCCATGTGGGAGTCTACGGCTGGCCTGAGTGGCAAACACAATCCAGTCGGTGTGTTCAAAACGATGCTGGAGTAAAGAGTCTGCTCCCTCGGACCAGACTTTAACATTGCTCGCTGTAGGTTTCACACGTTTAATTAATGGTGTATACTTGGAGAGTAGGAACAATGAAAGGTGGTCGGACTGACCAATTGGGGGAGGGGGATGGCCTCTGTATGCATTGGTCATGTTAGTGTAAACATGGTCCAAGGTTTTGTCTCCTCTACTGGGGCAGGAGACATGTTGGTGGGATTTTGGGTGTACAGTTTTCAAGTTGGAGTGTTAGCAGCAAGGATGAATACTGCGTCGGGGTGAAGAGTCTGTTGTCTGCTAATAGCTGTATGCAGCTCTTTCATTGATATCTTAGCAATAGTATCGAGGGGATATAATCTTCAGTCACAACAGAAAGATCTTGAGTTGAGTTTAGAAGATCTAAACTCAACCAGATATTCTAGGTTAGCTGAGCAGTGACTCTTGACGATAGCAGTGGCTGTGCACCAGGCCATGTTGACAGAAATACACAGACCTCCACCGCAGGTCTTACCTTACTTTCTGTGTCCTTATTCATAATCAAATTAGGGAAAAAAGCCTTGTTTTTCAATTGTGATTTTTGCATCTCAAAACGAAAAATTGAATTACCACTTGTTATTTGTTCTTCAATATTGGTTTCTGAAATGTAAAACCAAAACATACGCAGACCATTCCAACAAAAGACTTGTGATAATGAATGAAATAAGACTCAGCGGGGAGATTGTGATTGAAGGGTCTCTGCCCTGAACAGCTGCATGGACTATCCCCCTTTGGTGTCTGGATACTGGTGGTGGTGGCTGATGACTCCGTTGAGGTTGGTTGCCGGTGGTAGCGGCTGATGAATGAATAGGCTGATGGATCTACGATTAGTAGGTGGAGATTGGGGAGGTGGACGGTAACGCCAACCAGCAGCATGCAAGAACTAGATGGATGTAAAGAGACATATTAAAGACATCAGCTGATGTTGATGGGCAGACGTGACAGAGATTGGATGGATGAAGCAACGTGAATGAGTGCAAATGATATCAATAAAGCCTCAGGCTGTGAAACAAGTAATTGAGACTGTGTGGAATGTTAGGATAAGAGACTGGTATGGGCAGTAACTGTGACACTAGTGTACCAGAGGATAGTCTTCCTGATCAAACTTTCGCTAGTCTCCATTATTATATATATGTATATATATATATATATATATATATATATAATATATATATTATATATATATATAATATATATATAATATATATATTATATATATATTATATATATAT
>VRLP01009795.1:0-10000 GCA_009660295.1 Lophius piscatorius
TCATCATATATAATAAAGTATATATCTCATCATATATAATAAAGTATATATCTCATCATATATAATAAAGTATATATCTCATCATATATAATAAAGTATCTATCTCATCATATCAGGGAGGAAAGTACAACATAATGGATTCCAGTACATTGTTATTTGTGTCAGTGCCAATACTGCTACTCCTATTCTTAAAATGACTTTTAGGAGGAGCATCATCTGCAGTGTTGAAATGATTTTACCCTTTAAAGTCCTCAATAAAAACAAAATAAACAAACAAACAAAAAAGATATGGAAAAATTATTTCTTTGCATATTTATTTTTCGGGGCATTTATTCATTTTATCTTAATTTACCATAAAATGACAAACTGTCTGGTCAAGTATGTTTTTAAACAATAAAAGAAAAATAGAATCTAAAATGATTTATTCATGGGAAACAGTGAGTTTAATTAGATTAGCTCAACCAACCGAAAACAAATTTAAAAAAATGTTTACGTATGGGACTAGAAAAGATTGTGACCAACAGTGACGTGAGATTTAACGTGATTAAAAAGCTAATTCAGAATTTACAAAGAAAAAAAATTGGATAAAAAACAAAAAAAAACAGAATTCACTTCAGCTGACCCCGGGGGGGCGGGGTTAACTGTCTGAGGAGGGTTGTGTGGTGTCAAGTTCACAGGAAGTTTACAGCCAGGAAACATTCCTGTGCTCTTTGTACGCTGTCACACACTGTTACAGTGACGGGCCGGCGGGCGGACCCTCTGCCTCCCCGGCACCACGATGCCACGCTTAAGTGACAGCCGCCAGACGGAAAGATGAAACGAATCAATAACGGCGTCTCTTATGGAGGAGACCAAACCGCAGCACAATATGATAATGTCCACAAATCCACTCATGCGTTTGTTGCCCCTCAGAGTCGGGCAGCTTTCGATGATTGTCGGCGAGTAAGACTGACTTATCAACCGCTGAATTAGAAAAGACAATTTCGTAAGGCTTTGCAGTTGTTTTGCGCAACTTTGTCCGGACGGACTCGTGGAAGTACCTGTGGCTTTGTTGAAAGCATCTATCTATTGTATCCTCCCAGTATATATTTATGTATATTTATATTTGTATAGAGTATATACTCTGAGTTACTTTAATAGTTCATATTTTACTCACTAGGGGGAGCTTTTTTTATTTTTACAAAAAAGCACTCTCTTACGGACAGAATTCAAAAACGGTGTCATGGATCGATTTCAAATTTTGTTCCCATAAAGATCTTGGTGCGAGGAAGAACTGGATTTGTTTTTAGAGGAAGGTTAGTTGTATATTTCCGACACTAGGGGGAGTTTTATCTCCAAAAGCTATTGGACCATCGTTTTTTCATCTCTTGGTCTAAATTAGTTCAAATTTGCTGTATATGAATTATTCAAAGAGATTTATGTCGTATATATCATATTTTACTCTAATAGTTCAAATTCGACTCACTAGGGGGAGCGCTTGTACGAAGAGCTCTTGTCTTACGGACAGAATTCAAAAATGATGTCATGGATCGATTTCAAATTTTGTTCCCATAAAGATCTTGGTGCGAGGAAGAACTGGATTTGTTTTTAGAGGAAGGTCAGTTGTATATTTCCGACACTAGGGGGAGATTTATCTCCAAAAGTTATTCAGGACAAAATTTGTCATCGCTTGGTCTGATTTAGCTCAAATTTGCTGCATATGAATTATTCGAGGGTATTTATCTCGTATATATCATATTTTACTCTAATAGTTCAAATTTGACTCACTAGGTGGAGCTCTTTTTTTACGAAAAAAAATTGCACTCCGGACTTGACTCAAAAATTATGTCGTGGATCGATTTCAAAAGGACAGAAAGACATTAGTGCGAGAAATAACTGGATTTCATTTTTGGAGAGGTCACTTGTATATTTCCGACACTAGGGGGAGCCTTATGTCCCAAACTTTTCAGTCCATAATTTCTGCTCTATATTGTTTATGTAGTCTTTTACTCTAATATTTCATATTTTACTTCTGTAGGAAGAACACCGTTTTTTTACTATAATTATTATTTCTTTTTCTACAGATAACGCTGTTTTCCTCGTAACACAAGGCGATAAAGTCACATGGGTTGCTGCCCTCAGACTGGGGCAGCGTTAAATGAAAACCTCATTATTAAATAAGTATGATTAACTAATCGCCCACTAAATTAAAATCAGTATCGTACGTCTCTGCGATGTTTTCGTACAACTTCACGGAAGCCCCTCAGACCCCCCAAACACCGTTTTACACCTTCCTCCAGAACCTGGCAGTTCTACTGCCTGTTCAAACTTCAGCTATTATCTCCTTACAAAATAGCAAAAGCACCGTTTTTCGGATCAGATGTGGCAAACTTTTATGTCGCGCATTTGAATATAAAAAGGCGACCGGTGCCGAGGGTAGGGGGCCCAGGGGACCCAAACACAGACTTCCTCTAAAATGTTAATGGTTGGGCTAATTGAAGGTATGTTCTTTGTGGGCTCTGGGTTTTGGAGGGTCCCTTCTTTGGGCACAAGGTAGCAGGGCTTTCAGATGTGATTGTATTTGACTGCTGCTGCGGCGGGGCGCCGGTGGATTCAAGTGCTTTTAAGATAAGTTACGGCGACGCGCACAAACTCGCACGCACGCATCACCACCGATGCGCACATTCGCGCACACACCCGCCGACACATGAACATGCCAAACATTTGCATTTCAAAAGGGCATAATTGCTCGGGGCGGCGGCGGGGGGAGCGTGGCCTCAGGATTCCCCAAGAGCGCCTGTGAAGTTGGCGAATCACGAGTCTAGAGGCAGCCGGAGCTCCTCTTCCTCACGATCATGCTCCCGCCGCCATCCTCCAGAGGTGAAGGCAGGTAGAGCCGTCACACAAAAAAACACCCATGTACCCCGTGTTCGAGTTCGGGGGCGAAAACCCTGAACGGATCCGTTTCGGTGAAAGAGGATCTTTTTTTCCTGTTGTTGGATTTGAATCCTTTAAAGTCTCGATTTCCTGCTTTTAATCTTTTTTGTTGGACCAAATCAGGTTGAGGTGTTCTGGGGGATCCATTAACCCAACGTTTACACGAAGCTGTTTCTCCGCTTCGACCTGGCGCCAAATTCATTTTGATGTAATGGCTCTGGTTCTATCAGAAAACAAGGTTGAGTTGATTATTTACGCGGTTCACACGTCTTTGTACGGAACAGTAAGAAGATGTCGATGTTTCAGTCAGGCTCCTTTTTTCTCGACTCTGAGTACGGCAACCAGTACAAGTCTTTTGCTTTCATCGCTCCGCGGCGCCGTCGGAGCGACGCCTTGGCTTCGACGGCGCCGAGGCGTCGCTGGATGTCCTTGTCTTTGTCAAGGACATCGAGAAACACGTTTTAAGAAAACACTGTTTGAGTACAAAAAAATCTGTTTACTCCATTAAAACTTGGTGTGGTGACAGATTTCTGATTCTGAATCACGTTACCGGCGGTAACAGAACAATAAATATAAGTTAACTAAAACTAAAAGTTTTTCACCTTCCTCGTTCACAGCTTAAATAACCTCACATGTTGTTGTTTGTTTTAAATTAGCCCAGTGGATACGGATGTTTCTGGTTTGGTCCCAGCTTCAGTGGTCCATAAAGTCGAAGTCGGTAAAAAATCTGAAAATGAGCCACGATACAGTTTTTGAGTTATCGCGTTGACAAAAAAGGATTTGCGGTGGCGGATAGCGTCCCTGACTTTTCGCCGTTATAACGACGGGAAAACCAGCAACATGAAAAGCTTTGACCCGGCGCATAAAGGCGCTGAAAACACCTCAGAGGCCCGGCATGTTGTCGCCGCAGCAGGAAGCTGAGGTGGCGCCGGGTCCGTTAACGGAGCGGCGTGGACTGAAAGGTAAGCCGCCTGTTTCTGTCAGGAGCGATGGCCGAGCAGAAGCGTTATTTGTCTTGCATCTGCGGTGGAGCCCGACCGTCCACTCAGGAAGAGATGAAAGAGGGACGGACGTTCTGTCTGGGAGAAGTGCTAGCAACGTGGCGAAGGACAATCTGTCACCTGCAGTCATCACTTAACGGCGCCCCGAGCTGCACCACTCAGTCAATGAGAACCCTCGCCAGACTTTAATGGGAGCGCTGGGCAGAGCCGGAGAGGGGCATGATTAAAAATATGCATGAAACGAGATGAAATGCAAATCCTTCACTCTTTGACTCCAGGGTTCAGCTGAAAAAAATTGGAATGTAGGACAAAAAAAAAGGAATCCCCGCTGTAAGAAATGAGATCAACGAGACGGAATGTTGAAGACGGGAAACACTCGACCGTTCTTCTACCGTTGGTTTTGGTTCTTCCTCTCTTTTCTTTGTTTTTACACGTTAAAACCTGTTTTTCACAAAACAATACACTTTACAAGTCAGAATTTAATCGCAGGATTTAACCGCAGGGGACCCCGGACCCCCACGGCTGATGTTTGACCGGGATCCACAATCCAGCAGAAACAAGCGCTGCTTCTCAATTTTAACCTCTTTTAGCGGTAAATGATGAACCGCAGGAAGTGGTGGTACTAATAAACATCAGGGGGGAGAGTCACGCTGAACCAGGAACCACAATGCATCTGTTGTTCCAGTGACACATGCAATAATAGACATGATTGGGCGCACTGTAAAAAAACAAAAAGTAAATTACAACGTTTGTAACCTAACCTTTAAAAATTGTCAGTAGAGATTACGGTATACAGGGATTTATTTTAGATAAAGAAACAGTCAATAACGTCATTATTTCTGCTTGGAGTATACGGAGAACCCCGAGTTTTACTGTTAAAATACAAACTTTGATAGAATTACATGTATTTGGTAAAAAAAAACAACAACAACAACAAACAAACAATGTCATTAGTAAGTTTTATTCTGTTTGAATAGCGCTGGTATGAGAATGTAGAATGTTGAATTTAGCAACAGCATCCCATAATTTCTACAGACAGAAGATGCTAAAAATAAAGTTTATATTAGTGAAATAATGTTGATTCCTCAGTTAAAAGTCTGAAATGAATGTAATTTACCCCTATTTTATGTAATTAACTCATTAACTATAAACATGTTGACATTACATGATTTTTACGGTAACTTACCGTATTATCTTTTAGAAAGTTACCATTACTTTTATGGTAAGTTACCGGCAGCTGTCAGACATTACATCTGTTAATAAGTTACTGTTAAACATAAACATTTTTACATTTCATCTGTTTTTACGGTAACTTACCGTAGTATCTTGTACAAAGTTTCCATTTCTTTTACGGTAAGTTACCGGCAGCTGTCAGACATTACATCTGTTTATAAGTTACCGTTAAACACAAACATTTTACGGTAACTTACCGTAGTATCTGTTAAAAAGCTACCATTTCTTTTATGCTAAAATTCTGGCAAACCACAGCTGCCATTATTTTACCGTAAATTCTTCTTTTTAAATGTGTGAAAGTTCAGAAATGGTAAACTATGAAAGGACTAAATGTAAAATATTGAAAATGTGAAAACACAGAAAAGTCCTGAATGAGGAATGCGATCATTTAAGTCATAAATGAATGGAATGTTTCACCGGATCCCTTTAACGTTAAATTGCAACAAATGGAAAGGATGAAAGATAAGGGTCCAAATGGGAGGCGCCGGAATCAAAGACCAGATTAATCTGCACAGATACCACACACAGGTAATCTCCCTGAGTGCTAAGAAATGTAAAAAAAAAGAAAAACGCCACATTTCAATCAAGGCGAGACACTTTTTAAAATCACATTAGAGGCCCTTTTACTTCAAATCATTTTTATTCATTTTCCGAGGTGTTTTAACCAGCAGCTGCTGGTCCGACCCGACGGACCATCAATCATCCTTCAGAAGAAGATGGAGTGAGAAGGAGGAGAGAAGACGGACGATTCTGGTGAACTCCCCCGGATTGAATAATCAATAATGACAAAAATAAATGGCTGGAGTATTTATCACAGTCTGTGGCGGCTTCTATCGCAGACTTCCTGTAATGTAGATTTCATGCACCTTTATACTCATTGATTACCTGCCCTGCAGTTTGTAAATTAGGCGTGTATTGATCTGCTCGTCACACAGCGCTGGCTTTTGCCGCCGCCGAAAAGATCATGATGGAGTCTTTTCATGGCGTCACGCGACATCATCAAATGAAATAACCATCAACAACCGCTTAATGTTAGATTGTTTATGGAAGAGAATCCCGTACTCTAGGCTGAGCGATCCACGATACACGTGATTTAAAAGCTATTTCTCTCACCTCGCCGACATTCGGGGAAACGAAGAGGAGAATTTCTGCCGCATCACAAGGTGAGGGAGTCGCAACCATTGATCAAAGGTGATAAATCAAAGATGAGGACGTACAGGTGAACCATCATTCGTACTCATTATCGGAACGCGGGAGTTTATTCCGCAGGGAGTTTTGAAGTCAAAAGATTAACAGGAGGGTTCCCGAGAATGTGAACAAATGACAGCGTGCGAGGGAGAGTTCGGGTGGGAGGGGGGAGGAACGCGCTTTGGATCGATGGCGCCAGAATCAATGATCAATACGCCGCTCTAACCGACACTCTTCCTGCTGACACTCAGAGCTCTGGTTACACAGATGAAAATGGGTGGGCGGGGCCAGAGTTGTGATGATGATTTATGTTTGCGGGGGTCAGATGTTTCATTTTGGAGAGAGAGTTTCTGAATGTCACCTCCTGGACTGGGAGGGACTATTCTAACATTCATACCTCTGGAGTGCTCTCATAAAAAAAATAAAAATAAAAATGTGTGCTGCTACAAATCACGACTTCTAGAAAGTGGAACAAACTCGCGAGACGTTTGAAACGTCATTTCAACGCTTTTTTGACTTCTTGGCATTCCACGGATGATCTGCTTCCCCTTGTCTGTGGAATGCCCTCCCTGACCATCTGAGGGCTCCACAGACGACTGACACATTTGAAAAAGGACTTGAAAGTTTCCTTTTTAGCAGAACCTATAACTTTAATTAACATTGCTGCTTTTTGGTCATATTTTTATATAGTTATATTATTTTTTTTTTATTGATGCTTTTATCTGCTTTTACTGTGTAGCACTTTGAGATTCGATCCAAATGTAAAGTGCATTATAAATTAAATGTATTATTATTATTGTTAAGAAAAATGGAAAAAAATAATTTTCATGCGTTGAAGCGAATGAATGCTGCTGATAACCAAAAAGCAATTCAAACATGGTCGCCGACGCGGCTAACTTTTTAATTTTGTGACCTGCTCTTTTTCTGCTAGTCCACGCGACCATCCAGACGCAAATATACAATAACTTCAGTTGTTTTTTGTTGTTGTACTGTGACGACCCGTCGCAGTCTCAAAAAGAACTCAAGATATTTACAAACCTCAGCATTTAAGATGTTTATTGATGTGTTTTTGCACCGCCGATCTTTCAGTCTCCCTTCAGCCCGAGTCAATCAGATAAAGATTAATACAGATTGTATGATTGTTGGGGTTGGAGATACAGACGTATACGTAGATACAGACTCAGAGCTAATCGTACGTAGTTCAAGAAAAAGTTTTCAACCAAAAAAACCAACATTATCATATCATTTATGTATTTATAGTAACAGGATTGCAGCTTATTGGACACAGCACCTGTTATTTAAAGAGAATATTGTCCACATAACGAGACGTGGCCAAAAAAAAAGAAAAGAAAAAGGCAGACGGTACAGAAGGGAAAAAAAGGGTAAGGCAGAACTTTAACATTGTTCTCTGACATCAAAATACTTTTGTCACAATTCAATTGTGTATTTCGGCTGTGATTTTTTTTGCAGACAGAAAATATCCAATCACCACATTCCTGAATTGTTGCCGCGTGTTGCTGTAAAGTGTAGCTTATCTCATCTGGAATAAAACACCGTTTTTCCTTTCCGTGTTTTTCCTCACATCAGTGCGACCGGCACAGATTCACAGATGTCCGCTCGGAAAAAAAAGAACGTGCCGAAAACCCACAGAGACCCATAATCGAGGTCCCGGCGTCGACCTGTCACTCACCCATGCCTCTCACTGTCAAGGTTTAGTGACAAGTGTTAAATCAGATCACGCCTTCCTCCCTGCCGTGGCTAATGCTGTTAACGGGAGAGTAGCATCTCGGCTGACACATCCTGGTTATTATAATTACTCCGGAAAGAGTGGGGCTCCTCCTCCTGCCCGCATGGCGCCCACATTTGGTGGATCCAACTAGACTAGCGCATCAAAGATAAGTGAAGAGTTTCCATTTGTTTGTCCGTCTCCTAAAAGACGTAACGCCGATGTCTGCGCTTCTGCACCGAGGATGGAAGATGAATTAAGACGTCAACCCCCCCCACCTCATTCCAGATCCTACTTTAAGTTACCCCCTTGCATCTGGGTCCAGCCGCCTCCGAGCCGTGGTAAATTGGGTTAAAGCTGAATAAGTGTCCCATCGTTAGCGTTGTTAATTGACGACTGCGTGTGATAATTAACAGGGAGCGGACCGCCTACCTCGCTAATCTTGTTTAGGTCATTTGCATTTAAAATGGTTTTGGTCTCTCTGGCAAGTTGGAGAAGAAAAAAAAAGAAAAGAAGAAAAAAAAAGACCCATCCTTGATGGACAAGATGGACCGAACGGACGTAGAACCTGTGGCGTCGGAAATATCTTGATCCAAACTTGTGACTTTAAGCCTTTCATGTCCGGTTCAACTGTAGATCAAATTATGAGTCATTAATTCTCCCTGAAAAATGTGACTGAACCAGTTTATGTCTGCTAAAGAGGAAGGGGCCAAGGGCAGAGCCCTGGGGGACACCCCCGACAAGGAGGCATTAACCATGGCTGTTAAAAAAGTCCTATGCAATAAGTGGGATTTATTTTTGTCATATTAAAGTGTTTTTTTTTTTTACTAAATAGAATTATGTTACTTGATACAATAAAAAAAAAAAAGTCTAATAAGAGTGAAATAGTTTGTCAAAACATATTTTACCAAAGCGTTGAGCTAACTTCATTAAAATGGACTTTCTTCCTGCTATAAAAGTTTTTTTAGTTTTTTTGGGGGGGGGGTGCTTTATTGTCATTTTATGGTAAATGTAGAGTTTGTAAGAGATAAAATGAATAAAAGTAAGAAATACAACATTTATCATTGTTTCCCTGCCGAGGACAATAAAGGGTTAACACGGAAAAAAGGAAGTAGAATTATAAAAAAAAGATCTTAATCTGGTCATTCAAGGCTACAGTCACCGAAAAAAAAAGTTCTCCCCGTCCTGTTTGTGCGGCGGTTGGTTCTGCTGCGGCGCTGTGATAACTCCAGATGAATGTTTTCCTTTTGTGGAACTACTTCTGTCCTACTTCGGCAATGACACCGGCGCTCGGTAGCTACAGGGGAGAACGGCGGCGAACACTCCTCCTGATTCACACAAGCATTAACGCGCCACATTAGCTCGGACGAGGAGGTGGGAATGAAAGATGGGCTAACACCGCCGCCCCGGGCAAAGTGAAGACGCGCGCTAAAGCCAGCTGCCATCTATTATGGATAGCCGGTGCCGACCCCCACTGTCGGTGTTACGGGGGTGACGGGGCCGTCCTTGCCGAGGCGTTGACCTTCGTTGGCGGGGAGAGGGCGCCGGGCAGATTAAAAGTGGACTGGCTCACCGTGCAGTCCGGGCGTGCCCCCGATGTTCTGCCCAGATGGTATCCGCACACACTCTTGAGCACACACAAGTAAACACACACACACACACACTGCTGCATCGTGGGATGGCAGATGTGGGTACGAACGCGGACGCTCCTTTGGGCGCTCGGCCTTCAGAGTCTATACACTCTGAAAAAAAAAAATCTACTTCCTCTCACTCACTGAGCAACATGTGCGCCGACGCACACACACCCACACACACACGCACACACACACCCGACGCAGTGCTCAGAGGTCTAACCAAGCCTCACCACCTCCACTCTCCTTGCGAGGGTTTCTCCATCACTTCATTCTGGCTGTTTGTACGTGAATCATCCATCACT
>VRLP01009796.1:0-11622 GCA_009660295.1 Lophius piscatorius
ACATGTCATGTTGTGTTATGACATGTCATGTTGTGTTATGACATGTCATGTTGTCTTTAGTATTGTTGTGTTGTGTAATGTTGAGGTGTGCTATGTCATGTAATTTCATGTTGTGCCATCTCACGTTATTTCATGTCACGTTATTTTATGTCACGTTATTTCATGTCATGTTATTTTATGTCACGTTATTTCATGTCATGTTATTTCATGTCACGTTATTTCATCTCACGTTATTTCATGTCATGTTATTTTATTTCACGTTATTTCATGTCATGTTATTTCATGTCATGTTATTTTATGTCACGTTATTTCATGTCATGTTATTTCATGTCATGTTATTTTATGTCACGTTATTTCATGTCATGTTATTTCATGTCACGTTATTTCATCTCACGTTATTTCATGTCATGTTATTTTATGTCACGTTATTTCATGTCATGTTATTTCATGTCATGTTATAACTTGTCATGTAATTTCCTGTCATGTTATTTCATGTCACGTTATTTCATGTCATGTTATTTCATGTCATGTTATAACTTGTCATGTAATTTCCTGTCATGTTATTTCATGTCATGTTATTTCATGTCATGTTATTTCATGTCATGTTATAACTTGTCATGTAATTTTTAAGTTATGTCATGTTCTGGCGTTTCGTGTCTTCTCATGATATAATGTTATGTTATTTTGTTGCCATGTGTCATGTTATGTTGTGTCATGTCATGTTTTGTGCTATTTCATGTTGTATTATGTCATGCTATGCCATGTTGTGTTATCCTATACAATTTCATGTTGTGTCTTTCGCATTATTTCATGTCATGTTATGTCATGTCATGTCATATCATGTTATGTCATGTCATGTCAAGTTATGTTATATCATGTCATGTCATGTCATATCATGTCATGTTATGTCATGTCATATCATGTCATGTTATGGCATGGCCCATGTCATGCCATGGGCCATTAAATCATGTTATGTTGTGTCAAGTTGCGTTATGTCACGTTATATTGTGTCATGTCATGTTATGTCATGTTACATTGTGTTGTGTCATGTTATGTCATGTTATTTTTGTCTATTTGTCATGAGTATAAACAATATCAAAAAGAAAGAAAACTTTAAGCTTGTTGGAGAACTTTGCTGTGATGAAGCGGACGTTGATATGGAAGTGTCATTTATAACCGGTCACGATTAAGGCCACGCCTCCATCTGGCCCCTCCCAGAGGCTACGGAGGCTGAAGTTGATGTTGGAGCCTCAGAGACGCCTAAAGGGGTAGAGCCGAAAGAAGAAAAAGAAGAGGTAACAGGTATATTTGGACTGTCACTGAGAATAAACGATCTGGGGTCTTACCTGTCCAGATACACCTGATGGTTGTGGAGATAGTTGAAGTTTATTTTGTGTAATTCAGGCCTGGCTGAACTTAAACGAGCCAATGAGCAGAACCGGTTCAAACATTACCTCATATGAATTTTTCCACAATAGTGAGCGACTCCTATGATCCCCCTCTTCACTGTTAAGTAACGGGGGCTCCATATCTTTTGTTTTGACTTGGAGCCCCCTAGTGGCAGATATGAGACTACCGTCGGCCGAACGCATCATCAGTTCTACAACAGCAGCAGTAGGAATCAAGTCTGACCCGACAAACGGTTCCTGCAGGTCCATAAAGACCCTCTCTTTTGTTTCCAACTGCATTGTCATATAATCCCCCCACAGGTTGAGGAAGAACAAAGAAAAGTGGAATATCAGTCATCGCTGATGGTCCGCTGCAGACCCGCTCTGTTTACAGAACCGGAGAAACATTTAGAACCAGAATCTCTGCATCAAGGGAAATACATTTCGATGAGTCTGTAAAATTGTTTTGTGCTTGAACGACCATCAAAGCCAGAGTTTAAATTACCCGGGGGGATTCAACTCGGCAGGCGAGAAAGATTGGCACCGGAAAGGGAAGCTGGATGGTTTGACCCTGAGCTTTAGAGCGCCCCCCCCCCCACAACCCCGCCTGGACCTCGCCACTCCTCAGGTTCATGACTGGGTAGCTCCTGGGGAGTCGTCACTCCAGCAATATGCTGCCATCCGTTACCCGCCAAGTAGAACTCCCAGGGCGGATCAGACCAGTTTAACTCTCAATGGTTTCACGAGGCCGGGTTTTCATCTTTGCTTTCCCTGATGGCGAGGTTTTCACATTCAGCTTATTTCCACAGGCCACCACCGCATCATTGCTACCACAAGGCTGAGCAAATAATAATATTCATTTTTGTGGCATCGAATCTACAATTTTACAGAATAAATAATTTGATATAATTTCTAAATATATATAGAATAAGTTCTGATTTTGAAGTTTACTGCTTTCCTGCTAAAATTCCCACACTGGACCTTTAAGGTCAAAGTTCTGAGGCGACTTCAAGAATTTTTTAGTTAATAATCATGAGGATTATTTTTCCGACTTCCATTTTGTCTGTTTACGTCATTAGTTAGGGTTTTATTCTCGCTTTCTTTAGACCACTGGGACCGGCAGTCGTTCACACGGGTGCTGGAACACGGAGGTTCAGGTAAACCGGCATCACGGTTCTGGTACCTCCTTTGAATATGGGCTGAAAACGTTGATGGGAACTGAACGACAATGGTTCTTGTTTTTTTTGTTGTTGTTGTATACAATAGAAAGGGAAGTTCTGGAAACAATGTGAAGGTTCCTCTGGGCATCATCTGGGCAGAACAAAAAAAAGATTTGTTTGGGTCTGTTTGGTGGTTTTAGGACTGACATCCACTCACATCGCTTCTCCTCCATGAACAACTCCTCCTCCGTGACTCCGGCCTCCAGGAAACGAGCTCATTCTGAGGAATGCCACATAAACATTCAGAGAGTCAGACCGGCTGCACGTTTGAGCGCCACCGCCCCCCGGTGGCTGACGGTGGGAACTACAACAACACACGTCCCTGATAAAATGAACTCTCTCGAACCTTCAGATGGTCGATAAGAATCGGATTTAAATCCCTGACGGAGAAACACAGACACCATGACAGGATAGAGAATTTGAAATACTGATTTTTAATTGGAGATCAAAAGATTTGAAACACTTAAATCTTTCAACTCGGACCGACGCCCATATTTGTCCGTAGAACCATAATAATGAGCCGCTGTTTCCTCACAGGCAGGTTTTTTAATCAGTTTTTATATGCGGCTGTGGATTTTTGGTTTGTTTGTCAAAACAGGAAATGAAATTTTTTTTTCTCTCTTATCCGAAATGTCGTTACCCAGAATTCAAGCTCCTCCTAAGACCACTTCCTGTTCTGGTGTCTGCTCCTGATTAGGGGTCACCGCAGGGGATTTTCTTCCTCTCCGTGTCTCCTGTCATCCGCCTCCATCATCTTCATGTCTCACCACATCCCTGGATCTTCTCTTAGGCCTTCCTGGTTTTCTCTGGCCTCTCAGGCGTCTCTCTATTCTCACCTTAGTCCAGGTGAGAGGACCACAAAAAAATGTCCCTGACCCAGTTCATCATTTACTTCTGCAGGTCATGATTCTGGTCACTGGTGTCGCTGGTGTGCAGCAAGACTCCCGGATGGGTTCAGGGTAGAATTGGGACCGCACCAAGGATGGGCTCAGAGCCCCTTCTTATCTTATATTTTAGAGAAATATTATGCTAATAAGATATTCAGTGTTATTTTCTTTTTTTTAATTCCTGTTCTCCTTTTTCCAAAAGAATTGTACGCACATCTTTTTTAAACGAGACATTTTTACTTTTATTCAAAACTTCTTTTTTTAGTTTATTTTTTAACATTGTGGACACATTACAGGAAAAGTAAAAAAAAAAAAATTTAAAACAAAGATAATCTGCACTTTTACTGCGTAAAAACATGCAACACAACAACAACAAAAAAACACACAAGATTACACTGTAAAAAACTCACAATGCCTTTAATCATAGTGTAGAGAGAAACAATAGAACCAACAATAGTAGAAAGAAAAAGGATTAAAACCAACATGTAAAGTGTGTAGAATTTAGGGCTATCTCTCCGAATAAAGATAACATAATATTCATAACTATGTTTTTATTAGTGTATAATCAGTTATATTTGTATAAATATTTGTAATAGTCGCTTAGAATGAATCCTTTATGTCTCTAAAGGGGGACGGGCTCCGTTCCATGGAGGCTAATTTGCTTCGCATGCGGAGTGGCTAGTTAGCATTAGCAACAAAATGCTACCACAATATGAAACCACTAATTCATTAAACAACTATTTGTTTATCTATTTAAAGGAACCTGATCACTTGATGGACTTCATTTTGGACATTGTATAGGTTGCATTCTGGAACTTCACCACCAGAGGGCACTAAATGATTTAACTAACTGGGGGGTCTGAGCTTCTGAAAACCAGTTAGGATCTGGGGTATCTGGGAAAAAGAAACGATGAGGTTTCGTCTGAACACTGTAAAAAGTTTGGTCTGTTTCTGTCACATAAACAGAATGTTTTTCCTCGCGGGTGTGTCTATCGGCCATTTGCGATCGTTAGTAGTTTGAGCCCCTGCTTCTGTCGGGGTGGTGGGGTCAGAGGTCAGGTGAGGGAGGGTTTGGGCTGGTATTTCACCCTGTCAAAGTCATCAACTATGGTTTCTACCGGCGGCGTCTTCCAGTACTCCTCCAGACCCAACGCCAGACACAGAGCGATGGCCGCCATCTGGAAAACACACACTTCATTATATTCTGAGTAAAGTCCAACGAAATAAAGTAAAAGGCCTCAAGAATCATCAAACCCGCTCCTGAACCCAAAGATCTATAAAGATGTGGACCCGTTAGACCCGCCCACAACGCCGATAAGATCACTGGCTGAGGTCGTGTTTCATGCTGAGGTGGTTTTATTACCTTTGTCCACCAACAGTTTGCTGTTTTCACTCGTTCGGTCGGTAAAGATTTGAAAGTCTGCAGCAGGAAGTTGGACTTTTACAGACAGACAAGAGACGATGGGAGAGAAGTTAAAGTCTGGTACTGTACCGCGATGGTGGCGAAGGCCGAGATGATCCCTATCCTCAGTTTGATGGGGAAGCTCAGGTAGCTCTTCAGGATGGGACCACAGGGCTGAGGCCGAGACGGAGAGGTCAAAGGTCAACATTCTGTTTTATGTTGACGGTAGAAGAAGAATAAGTAGTGGACAAAGAAGAAGAAGAATGAAGCTCTGCAGAGATGGAGGTCCAGGAATGGAACTAAATCGGTACAAATACTTTACTGCTCCAGAGGAACTCCAGCGGGGTTCAGGTCTTTTACAGTTGCATTGAAATAAAACCTTTTTCTATAAAACATAGAACTGGTGCAGGACGGATCTCTTTTTGTTTGAATTAATTTTTACGCAAACATTGATTGATTGCTAATGTTGTATCTAAATGTTAATTTTAATATTAAATGTAAATCTAAATGTTAAATCTAAATGTTAATTTAAATATTAAATGTAAATATAAATGTTAAATATAAATGTTATATCTAAATGTTAAATATAAATCTAAAATCTAAATCTTAAGTTTAGATCTAAATGTTATATCTAAATATAAATGTTAAATATAAATCTGAATGTTAAATATAAATGTTCAATCTAAATCTAAACGCTATATCTAAATGTTAAATCTAAATGTTAAATCTAAATGTTAAATATAAATGTTAAATATAAATGTTAAATATAAATTTAAATATAAACGTAAATGTTATATCTAAATGTTAAATCTAAATCCAAATTTTATAACTTAAACCAAATATTAAATATAAATGTAATCTCTAAATGTTAAATCTGAATGTAATATCTAAATCTAAATGTTAGATCTGTAGATAATTATATAAAGAGTTTGGTCTAGACCTGCTCTTTCTGGAAAACACCTTGAGACAACTGTTGTTGTGAATTGGCGCAATATAAATAAAGATTGATTGATTGATGATTGATCTAAATATTAAATCCAAATCTTAAATTTGGAAAATTTATTGGAAAATTCCAAATGTTATATCTAAATCTAAATGTTTAATCTAAATCTAAATGTTAAATCTAAATGTTAAATCTTAATATTAAATATAAATGTTGAATCTAAATGTTATTGTTAAATATAAATGTTAAATATAAATGTTATATCAAAGTGCATTATAAATTAAATGTATTATTATTATTATTATTATTATATCAAAACTTAAATGTTAAATCAAAATGTTAAATCTCTATCCTAATCTAAATATTATATTTAAATCTAAATGTTATATCTAAATCTAAATGTTAAATCTAAACTTAAACAATATAAATGTTAAATTTAAATATAAATATAAATTTTTTATCTAAATGTTTTATCTAAATGTTGAATCTAATCCTTTTATTTTGGTACTACTGCTTACTTCAGCGTAAATTTGCATATTTTTGAAACATTTGGGTCCAACATTTAGATTTAAATTCAAAGTTTTTAGTTAAATGTGGTAAAACTGTTCTACTCTTACAAACGGCGCCCCATAATAACAAAACAAAAGTTGAAACCGTTTACGGAGCGGATCGGTCCGAAACAAGTTCTGGGACTAACTTTGAGAGAAAATTCAGGTTTTTTTTAACTCTTACAGCCGATTTTATTCTTGAGAAAAGTCTGAATTTGAGTCACTTTAAATTATTAAAGTACATTTATGTTCCTTCTTCTGTCAGTATTGATTTTGTAGCTTTATGATTGGACCGATGTCCACAGTCTTCATCCTGAAGACGTTTGGACCGATCATCAGGTACATCAGGAGACCTTCTAGAAAAAAAAACCCGACTCTTCTCAAACAAACCAATCACTGAGCCTACCCTCCTCATCCTCATCCTCATCCTCCCCTCCCCCAACATGAGAGGTTCCTAAAGATCCTCACTCCTCTGGTGCCTCCAAGACTTTAGAGGTCTTCTAACCCCCACCAGCTCCAGTGTCCAGACCCATGGAGAACTCTTCTACCTCTCTTCATCACTCCTCCTCCTCCACCTTCATTCTTAGATTCCTTCTCCCCAAGTGTTGAAAGACAGGAGATAAAAGAAGAACGGATGAGAAGGAAGGGGAATGAGGGAAACACAGAACCGGGACTGTTCAGAACCGGGATCGTTACCTTAGAGTGAACCCATCGTCCGACAGTGAGGTGTGGGCTTGAAGTTTGAAGGTCGCTGTCCACCGTCACACAAGGTCCTTCTTGGGTGGAGTCACCGGGTGGAGAGCTGTGAGACAAACGGGAGAAGAAGAACGGACCTTAAGGAGGACGTCTGGAACAGAACTGAACCGATGACACCGGCTAGGAGACCATTAAGAAGAACAGAACAAATCTGAAGAGGAACCTGAGGAGAACCCTCCCCGAGTCCTGGGAGTGAAATAAAAAATAAATAAAGTTTTAGAGTTATTTATAAAGGAATGGGAATATTATATGTTCTAAATATAGATATCCTTTTTTTGTAAATAATTCAATAACAAAAAATTAGTAAGATAATAATAATAATAATAATAATAATAATAATAATAATAATAAATGAAAGATTAAAAGACTTTTTTTATTATTATTATAAATAATAAACAATAATTAAATAAATAATTCAAACAATTCCTTCTATAATATTCTGAGCGTCACTTTTCTGCAAGATAAATACAGAATATTATTTATTTATGAAGTTTCTTTCACTCAAATTCAGAAAACATCAGAAATGTTCTAGAAAATGAATGCAGCATCATATTTACCGAAAAAGTTCATAAATCCTTCTAAAAACGTCCAAACATCTTCTAGAAACTCAAAAAAAAATAACACCAGCGATCTGGGAACGTAAAAAAAAAAACTTTTGAGTCACGTAAAACTCCAGAAGCTCTTTTATTTGTTTCCACCTTACTTCGGCTGCAGGGCGGAGGCGGGCGGAGGAGTGGGCGGCGCGCAGAAACAGGAGACAGGAAGTTGATTCTCCCAGTCCTCAAAACTCCTCAGACCACAACAAGAATCCTGAAAACCAGACCAGACGGGTCAAGGTCCGGTTCTCTTCAGTTTTACAGATACATTCAGAAAAATATACGTTATCATCTCATTTATGTTATTGAAAAGTTAATTATGCATTAAACTTGTGATTTCTCTAACTTAAACATTCTTTTATTTCACTACCAGACACAACATGTCCGGAAATATAGAATTTTGTCCAAATATCCCGGAATGGATTCTAAAAACACTGAATGTTGAGAAAGGTTATCTCAGATAGCTAAGCTAAGCTAAGCTAAGCTAAGCTAAAGCATCTTTAACTCTTTATTTTTCTCTAAGCTCTCATTAGGCAAGGCAACTTTATTTATATAGCACATTTCAGGAAAAAAAATGCAGAAGAATATTAAGATATAGTTAAAAAAAAAACGTAGAAAAACAACATTTAGAAAAATTTAAATAAAAAAAATTTAAAAACTTTTTTTTTAAAAGTGTAAAAAATTGAATCTTTTTTTAATTAAAATGTTTTATATATATATATATATATATATATATATATATATATATATATATATAGTTTTAAAAAGATTAAAAGAAAAAAGTCAATTTTGAAATTTTAAATACATTTTTAAATATATATATATATATATATATATTTTTTTTTTTTAATTAAAAAATTGTATGTGTGAAATAACATTTAATAAAAGCTAGATTAGAAGAAAAATCAACATCTCTAAATTTACTGGATCACATCAAATGCGTTTTATGTGGATCTTCTCACTGAGGTCTGGAGTTTCTTTAGTTCGTTCTGGATGTAAAGATCTGCTCTGTGGAGAGGAGTTACGTTCAGGAACACCTCGTTGACGGCGCCGTCCATCTGCCGAGAAAACACAAACTGGAGAGTCGATTAATTATTTAGAAGCTAATTTTCAATGGAAATGTTTCTTATGATCAAAATAAACACGTTTTGTCTCTTTACAGTGTGTTTTTCATTTTAGACCCGTTTCCATGACACCAGGTTTTCTAAAAAACTAATTTTTACAAAAGGACCAAAAGGTTTTTCTTCACGTCTCTAGAAATTTTCATGTCCATGACGGCAAGTTGGAAAATAAATTGAAAATGCTGCAGTAGGACCTCCAGGCCAGTAGGTGGTGGTAGTCCAATATTGTTTCCGTCGTTGATTTTAATTTAAAGAATGAAAAAAAATAGGCTGCCGTTAAAAACCAAAAACCGCTTCATGCTCAACGTTCATCTCCTCCATATTTGTCCATGTGCGGCATGAACCTTGACCCCAAGCCCTTTCAAGTCATTTTCTTCTTCGTCTTCGTCTTTCCGCGGCTCCCATTCACCAGAGCGGATCACCGTTAGCATCCTTACTGTAGTTCGATACCCTGCTGGCTAACGGTACCAGGAACGGTATTTGTTAACTGGCCCGGATTGATCCGGTTTGGAAATCTATTCCGTGTTCCGCTTATGGATTTGGAACAGGTTTAACGCCGGCGACTTTGGCGACTAAAGGGGATATAAAGGTTTAGTCTTTGCCGAGTCGGGTTAGAATCTGTCGCGTGAGGCCACGATGAACGCTAAACAGCCTGCAGGGGGCAGCAGAGCAGTTAAAGAGCGGACCACACAGACAGGAAGTTACCTGAGCCTGGACCTGGACCAGCGGCGAGGCGACGACCATCACGGCCACAAAGTCCACGAATATCAGAGCAGAAAACTGGAGGAGATGAGAGATGTTAGCTCCGCCCCCTCTGTGTTTGTGTGTGTGTGTGTATGTGTGTGTTTGAGTGTATGTGTGTGTGAGTGTGTTTGTATGTGTGAGTGTGAGTGTGTGTGTATGTGTATGTGTGTGTATGTGTGTGTGTGCGTGTGTGTGTGTGTATGTGTGTGTGTGTGAGTGTGTGTGTGTATATGTGTGTGTGTGTTTATGTGTGTGTGTATATGTGTGTGTTTGTATATGTGTGTGTGTGTGTCTGTATGTGTGTATATGTGTGTGTGTCTGTTGTGAGTGTGTGTATATGTGTGTGTGTATGTCTGTGTGTCTGAGTGTGCGTCTGTGTATGTGCGTGTGTGTTTGTTTGAGTGTGTATGTGTATGTGTGTGTGTATGTGTGTGTGTATGTGTATGTGTGTGTGTGAGTGTATGTGTGTGTGTGTGTGTATGTGTGTGTGTGAGTGTATGTGTGTGTGAGTGTGTTTGTATGTGTGAGTGTGAGTGTGTGTATGTGTATGTGTGTGTTTGTGTGCGTGTGCGTGTGTGTGTGTGTGTGCGTGTGTGTGTGTTTGTGTGCGTGTGCGTGTGCGTGTGTGTGTGTGTGTGCGTGTGTGTGTGTGTGTGTCTCACCACCAGCAGCAGAGACTTGATGTCGAGTGTCGTGGCACAGATGCCCAGAACAGACAGGATGATGGTGACGGGACCGAAAACCTGCAGGACCAGTAAACCGTCGCTGCTGGACAACTGATCAAACAACTGGGAGAGACGGAGAGACGGAGAGAGAGAGACACGGTCGACACCGGGCGACAGGTCCGACACATCACTTCACCTCAAAAACACTTTTAGTTTTGGCCCAGACGTCTTACGCTGCAATGCATGTTGGGAGTCATAGTCAACCTTCTGGGGTCTTAGTCTCCATTCTTTTATAAATCTTCTACGATGCTTCCATTGAAAATAAGACCTCCATGTTTGAGGTCAGACTTTACGCAGCGACAACTTCCTGGAAATGAGGCTCACATTCGTTCTAGAGCGACGATTGACGAGAAAATAGAACCCAAATCCTGATCAAGTACGTTCACAAGATATCTTGCTCTTGACCGTTCTCTCTGCTTTTTTAGGGAAAAGAGCGTTTAAAGTGGCTCCTCCCACTACCTGAACACGCTTCAAAAGGTCAAAACATACCAGAACCAGAACAGGTAGAACTGAGGAAATCTCTTCAATGAGACGTGAAATGTCTTCAAGTCAATGATTCTGATTCAACCCCCAAAGATGTCTCATCTTATCTCATCTTATCTCGTGTAACTCATCTTATCTCATCTGATCTCATTTTATCTCATTTAACTCATCTTATCTCATCTTATCTCATCTTATCTAATTTAACTCATCTTATCTCATCTTATCTCATTTAACTCATCTTATCTCATCTTATCTCGTTTTATCTAATTTCATCTCATCTTATCTCATTTAACTCATCTTATCTCATCTCATCTCATTTAAATCATCTTATCTCATTTTATCTCATTTAACTCATCTCATCTTATCTCATTTAACTCATCTTATCTCATCTTATCTCATCTTATCTAATTTTATCTCATCTTATCTCATTTTATCTCATCTTATCTCCTCTTATCTCATTTTATCTCATTTAACTCATCTTATCTCATTTTATCTCATTTAACTCATCTTATCTCATTTTATCTCATGTTATCTCATTTTATCTCATTTTATCTCATCTTATCTCGTTTAACTCATCTTATCTCATCTGATCTCATTTTATCTCATTTAACTCATCTTATCTCATTTTATCTCATTTTATCTAATTTAACTCATCTTATCTCATTTTATCTCATTTAACTCATCTTATCTCATTTTATCTCATGTTATCTCATTTTATCTCATTTAACTCATCTTATCTCATCTTATCTCATCTTATCTAATTTAACTCATCTTATCTCATCTTATCTCATTTAACTCATCTTATCTCA
>VRLP01009797.1:0-11622 GCA_009660295.1 Lophius piscatorius
GTTTTGGTACTTCCGCTGACGTCAGTGTAAATGGGAATATTATCTAAATATTTAGGTCCAACAATTAGATTTAGATTCAACATTTAAATGTTATATTTAGATTGAACATATAGATGTAACATTTAGGTTTAGTTTTAATATATGTTACATTTAGATTGAACATATAGATGTAACAGGATCCGATTCCAGGTTATCTTTATGTCCGTTGAGCCTCTATCGTCCGGCAGGAGCAGCGGGGGTCCCGGGATCTCAGCGATGGACCCTGTGCTCTGGCCAGAAAACGCTTAGACTCGATCAAATGTTGGCTCTAGATTAATATTCACCGACATTCTACCCTCTGTCAGATCAATGAACCCGACCGGCATCCATTCAGAGTCGGCGGTTTCCTCCAGGTTCACCCAGGCACCGGCGCCAGCTACCCAACTACCTGCTCCGCCTGGGGCGCAACCCTCCGATCCTTCTTCTCGTGGCGAGTACACAAACTGGGACCAGCGGGACAAAGATGGAGAACACCCGCTGACCCGTCTGGAGAACGCCCTCGCTGAGGTCCAAAGGTGCGCCAGTCCCGACAGCATCTTCTCTGCCAGTAGCCAAGGCGACAGCAACTTAGGGGACGGCCCCTCCCACAGCCTGTCCGTCCTGGAGAAGGTCAATCGCTTTGAACGCCAGGAGCGCGCCGGGAAGCAACGCAGTTACAGCACAGTCAGCGCACACGGCACAGTCAACTACCTGAGGGTAACCCAGAACTTCACCGCCGGATCTCCGGATCGTTTCGTTGTAGAGTTCCTCTTTTGCCCCCGATACAGATTCTCAGTTTCACGGTTTGTGATTGTGTATTAGATGAGCGAGAGAGTTCGCGGCCCTCCCTGCGGCGCAGACGACCTCAGGAACATGCTGGAGAGAAGCGGGTCCAAAGTCCACCGGACAATGAGCTACCGAGGAGTTAGCAGTGAGCACATCAAATACAGGTAGAGGAGATGCAGACCTTTGTCACGGCGCGCTTCATTAGCACCACGGGTGTCTTGATAACTGATGTTCGTCTCCGTGACAACCCGACCTTCTAGAGTCCTCTAGACCCATATTTTAAAAAGTCTGGTCGTTTTCTCTGCGGTGCTCAGGAACCCAGCAGATCCCAGTTCAGCTCTGCAGAGGAGTCGCAGCAGCTTCCACCTAAAAGGCTACAGGGAGAGGGACGGCGGCGAGGACGTCCCCGCGAGACAGGACGCTCAAATGATGCTGGGCTCCATGCAGGATGTGTCCTTCAACAGGTCAGAGTCCTTCAGCACCTCACAGTCTTCCTTATGGACATAGTCTTCCAAAACGTCCAAGTCCTTTCCCAGATCAGAGTCCTTCCTCCAAAAGTCATAGTCCCTCCAATAGATCAGGTTCTTACAACTCAACAGGGTCATAGTCTTCAAAAGTTCAGAGTCCAAACCCAGATCAGACTTTCAAAGGGGCAGAATCCTTCCAAAACAAGTCATACTCCCGCCAGATGAGTCTTACAACATTTCGGCCAATGGGTAAGACTATTCCATCCAATCAGAGTCCACCATCAGAGTCAGTCATGGATCAGGCCTGAGTCGTCCAGAAACCACGCAAAACCATCCATTAGGTTATGATTTCCTATCAGGCCCGTCTTCCAACAAGTCAGAATCTGTCCACCAGGGCAGGATGGACAGAATAACAAAAAAGTAGGCGAGCTAGCTGAAGACGTTGTTCTGGAAAACAACTAAACTCTTTTTCTTTTAACCGTCTTGGACGACAAACACTCATCTTTGATACAAAGCCGACCTCTGTTGTGGGCTGAAACTCTAGAGGAGACTCTTTGAGTCCGATTCTCATACCCCGTGAATTCCGCGCTATAAATGGGACATAGTTTTGGTTTCTGGATCTTTGAACAGCCGGGCCCTTTGGAAGCAACACCAGAGTTATGACATATCCTGTAAATTTGTTAAAAACATTTCTACTACACAGAGAGTAAAGTAAAGACATAGTGTACTATTGGATACTTACTACTACTGATTTTCACGAACTCTCACCGGTACTGGTATCGGTTCAGAAGCGTAATGGTACCCGGCCCGGTACCGAGCCATCCTGAAGTTGGGAACTTTTCTCTCTTTTCTTTCCAGGGACTCTTTGCAAGATGTTCAATCCAAGGTCCTGCAGCCCACTTCCGTCAAAAGGAGCGACCTCAGCTCCTCCATCAGCTCCTCCATCAGCTCTCCACCTCCTTCTGCCCCTCCTTCTGTCTTCTCCTTCAGCAGCCAACAGACTGCATCCGTCCTTGCCAAGCAACAAACCCAGGAGAAGAGAGGCCCGAAAACCATGCCCAAACCACAAGGCGTTGTCATCACGCCCCAGCCTCCTCTAACCGGCACCTCCCCTCACACCCCGAAGGAACGGCATGTGGTCAGCCCGGGAACCAGGGGCCCGAGCCCACCGGCCATCCCCGGCGTCCCACCAGTTGGACCTCCTGCTCGGATCTGCGGTCGCAAGCGCCTGGCTGCGGACCAGAAGAAGCGTTCGTACTCGGAGCCGGAAAACCTGAATGAGGTCGGGGTGACAGATCCCGAGACCACCGCACTCTTCAGACGCGGAGGAGGTAAATAAAAAAAGTTCTGAGTTCGCTTTTAACGTCAGCTACTCCCAGAACTTCCTGAAAAGTCAAAGAAATACATCAAATCTGTTAGAAATACCACAAAGTTCATGTTATTGTACACGGTTTCTGTGGGACAGGACCAGGAGGACTCTCCAACTGGACCAAAAAAAGGGGATTTTGAACCCAGAGAGGGATTTTGGCTGCATGATACCGCCTGTGTCCACAAGAGGGAGCTATAAGCACATACTTATACCTTCATCTGTGACATAAAGTGTATAATTCAAATCTAGTGCTGTCAACAGTAAAAGAAAATTCAAAAGCAAATACTAGTAGAAGCCTGTTTATGGACCAGTTGAGAAAATCAGTTTTTTATCCAGATTTTTGCTACCTAGCTTCAGGAGCCTCAGGTGCTACGCTACGATCCATGTTAGCTAATTCTAGATTTGGATTTAATCACCTGCGATTACTAAAGTAACCGATGTATTTACAGGAAATAAAAAGTAAGATATTAAGAAAAAACTTTCTTTGAGACTTAGACTGAACCAATTTAGCAACGGGAGGCACTCGATCACACTGGGGGGCCGCCTAAGGGGAGTTTGTCCCGTTGTAAATGGGACGGAACCAACGCTAGGGGTGGATCTGAACCCGGTCACCTCTTGCGGTCCGTTCTTCCGACTATTTTATTGTTTTCCCCAAATGAAGTTTTTGCTAGTTTTGCTATCGGTACTGGTTTTTTAAAGCTTGAGTTATAGTTCTGTAACCAACAAACACCATTTTTAAGCGCCCAGTGAGTGTTTGTGGGTAACCACGGGGGCTTCTACCCTGATTTCAGAGACCAGCGTGGCGGACAGACGGAAGATGTTTGAGCTGGTGGCGAGCGGCATCAAGGAAAGGGCGGCGCAGAACGCCGCGGCGCGGCCGGACCTACGGCAGATTCAGCAGGACGCTCTGGCTGAGTATGTTGAGAGGAAGAGGGCGGCGAAACGAGATGAGGGAGGACAGAGGAGGGGGTCGAGACCCCGCAGTGCTTATCTGCAGTCTGAAAACTGTAACTATGCTGGTAGGTGCGGAGAAAGAGAAAGTGGAAAGTTGAGTGACGGGCGACAGATCGGACTTATCGTGTCCTTTAATGGTGTCCTACTTTTATGTCCCTCCTCTAGTGTCCTACTGTCACTCAGACACCATCAGCCTCTCCTCCACCTCCAGCCAGCTCTCTTTCCAGGATTCTGGCACACATCGAAGCTCTTCCACCGGAGAGAGGAGCCACTGGTCCACCCTGCCGCCTGGAGCCGACCTACACAACCTCCGGTCCAACCTTGTCCACCCACGCAGGATGTCTTCTCCAAGGTAATCGGCCGAGACGAGGTGATGCCACGCTAACCGGCACTTCAGCGAGCACCGACCAAAACGCTATCTTACTGCCATAGTACTTCACTAACTTCAAAATACATGTTTGAAAATAAGAACATAGCAACTGTAAGTGTGACTTTATAACAACAATTAAACTCATAACCGACAGAAATACCAGGATGTTATAACTCAAAGGAAAAGTTCAATCAAGAGGGGAAAGGTCAATCAAGAGGGGAAAGGTCAATCAAGAGGGGAAAGTTCAATCAAGAGGGGAAAGGTCAATCAAGAGGGGTAAGGTCAATCAAGAGGGGAAAGGTCAATCAAGAGGGGAAAGGTCAATCAAGACGGGAAAGGTCAATCAAGAGGGGTAAGGTCAATCAAGAGGGGAAAGGTCAATCAAGAGGGGAAAGGTCAGGGGATAAAACAATATATGTACGGGACACCAACAAGGAAGAAATACTTGTTTCTTCCTTGTTTCTTCCTTGCTTGACGTGTATTTTCCGTCAAGACCCAACACTATCCTAAGTTTAGGAAAACTTCATGCAGATTCCTGCAGGACATACCAAAACCTACCTGTGGGTCACATTTCATGCAAATCTGACTTGTAGTTTTTCTGTTATCCTGCTCACAAACAAATAAACAAATAAACAAACAAACAGACAAACAGACAAACAGACGAAAAGAGAAACGCACGGTCGTGCGTATTTCATTTTACGTAAACTGTCCTGAAAACTCCCTGAAATTTGCTCCACCCAGTGCTGAATTGCAATAATGTGTTTTTTTCAGTTCAATAATTATATGAGCGTTGTTATGTCCAACTTCCCAGCGTCCCCTCTGGCTCCCCTCCTGAATTCCGAGCCGGGACCCTCCAGGATCCGACCCCCGAGTCAGGGCCCAGCAGACAGACCCGGCCCTCCGGCAGAGACCCTGAACCGGGGCACCATCATCCGACCGCCGGGCCTCAGCCGTCTCCTGGACTGTCCAGAAAGCTGAACGGGGCCCTGCAGAGGGCCCGGTCCGACCGGCACACCGGGAAATCTGCTTCTGCTGGGGATCTCCTGGAGCGATCTGAGCAGAAACTGGCAACTCCGCAACACCACCGCTCCCACTCCTCCCCCATAGGAGAACCGCTGAGCCAGGTGAGACGGCGACACCACCTGATTTGTTTTTACAGGGTATGAGCAGAAAGAATATTTTTAGTAATTACCCAGAAGGACTTTCTCAGTAGCCATGACTTATGCCTTTTCCACGGTGACCCCTTTGACCTGTGGTGTCCCCCAGGGCTCCATCATCGGCACCTTACTCTTTAACTAATACATTCTGCCACTGGGTCGTGTTATAAACAGGTTCAGTCACATTTCTCCAAAAGAAATAGTGACTCAAAATGCAAAATGTGCAAAACCAAACACTAAAGGGTTAAAGTTGTGGATCCGTCTCTCAGAGTGGACGAATCAGACGTCTGTCTCACGTTACATCCTGGTTCTCACACGAGACGACGGCAACAACACAAATTATTTGACACTTTTTGTCATTTCATACAACTCATTTCTAATTTTAGACCTTTACTTTTTATTTTTATACCTTTTTCTTTCATACAACTTCTGTCTGATTCGATACTTTTTCGTTTATACTTCTACTACCGTGTACTTTTATAGTTTTTTTACTTGTATAATATTATTTTTTTGTTGCATTCTTTCTTTCTTTTTTAATAATATACCGGGGGGATATAGATTATTTTTTAGTACTCAATGTCGCTTTACAGATACAGAGAACGAAAAGTCAAAAAGGAAAATCACATTAAAACAAAAAAAGAAATTATTTTCATACAATTATTTTTTATTAGAAATTTTATTAAATTATTAGACTTTTTCAAATTTTACGCTACTAACTTTGCCAATTTACTTTAATTTAACCATACGAGTAGAGTAAATATGTACAATTCTTTTATTTTTTAAAGTTTGGTAGACTACATTTTTTTTTTTTATTTACTAAATACTAAATTTAAAAAAAAAGAAATACTAAATAAAAAAATTGGGTCCATATACTTCTAGAATTTCAAGTATCCCCGCCCACTTACATCCTAAATTAAATATGTCTGCCATTTAGATGCATTCCTTAAAACCTTTTAACATCCTGCTCAGAACCCGTATTTTAATACGACCCAGTATTAGCATGTTTATGCTAAAGTGTAAGGGGCCGAGTGCGGAGCCCTGAGGGACACCCCAGGTCAAAGGGGCTACTGAGGCATTAAAGGGTTTTAATGTCCTGCTCAGATGTTTGGTCGAGTTCATTTGGAGTCTCGATTTCTTAAATAGAAATGTTTCTGAACCTGTTTATAATCAGACCCGGTGTTAGCATGTACATGCTGAAGAGTAAGGGGCCCCCATGATGGAGCCCTGGGGGAGACCAAAGGTCGTAGGGGCCACGGAGGAGGAGGCGTTAAACGTTGCTGTTCAGAAAGTCCGACTCCATGATTGGGATTCTTTTCGGCATATTCTGCTTACACAACAGAATTCTGTAACTTAATACAACCGAAAAAGGGTCGAACCGTTTTCTGAAAACAAAAACGTTTGAGCGAATCAAATCAAACGTTACTATTTTTCCTAAAACACAAATTGTGTCCTCGAGAAAACCCTCCCCCTCCCCCTCCCCCTAACCCGCTGCATTCATGGTCCAGGTGGCATTAGCGGCTAAGTGGCGACCGTTAACCTTTAATGGACATTTGGCTCTGGGTCGCACAGGAAATACCCAGAATCCTCAGCGTTTCCTGTGAGGTGCCAGAGCGCCGGAGACAGTGCCTGGGCGCTGTCCGATGTGGATGATGGCAAAGATAGCGCCCACACGTATGCATACATCATACACGCATCTTAAAGGAATGCAGGAACAGACAGTTTGTCTGTAATCTGCAGCAGAGATCAGCCCGGTCCAGAAACATAAACATCCGGACCGCCAGATAAACGCCGCGGACCTCGGACCTGGTAGGTGTGGCGGCGGGCCGGCCTTCCCACTGCTGGGTTCTTTTAATGTAAGCCTCGGACAGACGTCTCTGAAGGAACGTTTTCCTAATTACCTGAAGGAAAAAGATAAACTGAAATGAACAGAACCTTTCCTGCACTGAGGACCGGTCCGGTTGTGATCTCCAACATAGAAGACGGAGAATGAAGAATAGATGGATGATTTTATTACTACCGACATTCTTCTTCCTCCTCCTCTTCTTCTTTTTTGGGGTCGCCGTAGCGGATCACCTGTTTCCACCCATAGTTCGGTACCCTGCTGGCCAACAGTACCAGTAACCCAAACCGATCCGGTTTCCTGTTCCACATATAGATCTGACATAGGTTGCACTTCCTGCCGAGACCCTCCTCATTTGGGATAATTAGTGGATCAGAAAGTCTTTGGCGCTCAGACTCTTGGGGGAGATTGAGATCGAAGGGTCTCCGCCCCGAGACACCCTTTAGAATCGTATTACTGGTGGTGGTGGTGGCTGATGACTCTGCTGATTGAAGAAGAGATGAATGTTCATTCCAGTAGGTGAAGTGTGATGTGATTATAAGTGAAAGTGAGTAAAAGTGTAAAAGTGTTGGCTTCTCTCAATCAGTATATCCCCCTTTGGAGTCTTGATGGTGGTGGTGGTGGTTGATGACTCCGCTGAGGCAGATGAATGATGAGGCTGATGGATCTGTGAGGACTAGGTGGAGATGGGTAAATGAGAGTGAGCACGTGTGAAAGGTGAGGATAGTGGAGTTGACAGAGCAGTCGCGGTGGGCCGAGTGTGCAGGAGGAGAGTCTTTCTGATTGAACTTTTGACAGATCTCCATTCCTTGCAAACTTGTTCGGCGCTTTTGTGGCGATCTCGGATTATTCAACCTTGACTTTGAAACTTTTCCATCCGTCCTCTTCCTCCACAAGTGCAGCGTTGGTTCCCCGTAACCTGGTGGAGGGGGTCTCCTCACTCAGAGAGCAGCGGTCATAGCGTTACGTTTCGTTAGCTAGCTGAGCCGTCTGACTCTCACTTCCTGTTGGGAGTGAGCGCCATCCCATGAAAAGAGATGAGATCTCACATGGACGTAACTGGACCGGTCTGGCTTCAAACTCTGCTTCTAGAAAAACCTTTTTCAAGCGAGCAGCTCCAGAACTTTGTGGGTTTGTGTTTCAGGACCTCCCTCCAGACGACCTGAGGATGTTCGGTGGCTTAATGGCGGAAACTGATCGCCACTTTCTTGACGAAGATCGGTATGTCACACTAATATTCACCGGGCCGGTCATCTCATTGATCGCGTCTTTTAATCCAGCTCTGTCCGTTTCAATTAATTCAATTAATTCAATTAATTCAATTAATTCAATTAATTTAATTCAATTATTTTAATTCAATTAATTCAATTATTTAATAATGAAATAAAAATAATAATACAATTAAATACAAAAACATTAAAATCAAATTAATTCATTAATTTAAAAAAAAAAGAATAATAAAAGAAAAAGTAAATGTAGTTAAATCAAATTCATTCATTCATTCATTCGCAATAATAATAATTAAAAATATATAAATAAAGAAATCTGAAGCCCAACAAAGGAGACCCAGTATTCCTCAGGACTAGTTTGCTTTAGTTTCCTGCTGTCTGACATAGTGGACAATAAGATCCGACACATAGGTGGGTTTCTTCTCGCTGTTGTGCATCTCAGACTTTAACTGTTTTCGGATCTTCATCCTAAATTTAAGACAAATCAACCAGAATGAACCCAAAGTCCAAGTCAGATGTTAACGTTAAGGTCCACCACAGTCAGCAACTTTATATCTAGATGTTCCACCTTCAGCAGCAACATCAGCAACCAAGTTCCTCAGATACCTGGAGATCAGTCTCTGATGTCATTGAGGGGAAATTCTGACCCACTCTTCTTTGCAGAACCGCTTTAGTGCAGAATCACTGGAGGGTCAGAGAGCATGACCTGATCTACTCAGCATCTCAGTGAAGCTCAGGTCCAATCTAGTCAGAAAGGGCGTTTACATGCGCCGACACATCAATCAGAACCGCTGAGTGACGAAGGTGGGCATCTGTCATGTGATCAGGATATTTATTTCTGTTACTACGATGCTTTTATTTAGAAACTGCTGCTAATAACGAACATCAGAGCCGCGTCCGTACCTTTACTCTGAGTGTGACATCATCGCGGCGTTTACAAACACGAAGCTTTGAGTGAGGTCGTGTTCTGTGGTCAGCTCGCCAGAAATGTGACGTCGACGTCATCCGACGGAACTCCTCATCACGCACTTTTGTTCTGAAAACTCAGACGGAGGTTATTGACATTCACGGGAGTCAATACTTTATCACGCTGGCGATCTAGGCGCTGGGTCGCGCTTCTATCTCCTGTGACGACCTGATGACTCGTCCGGGGCTCACAAAATAACCCCAGACGAGTCATCAGGTCATCAAAATAAGACGGATCCAACAGAACCGCGACGGTACCGCATGACGCACCAACACGCTTTCTTAGGAGGGCGGTTCCAATCCTCGTCTGTTCTTGAGAATGTTCTTCTGACCGTCTGCTGGAGGAACCAGGAATCATGGGAATTTGGATCTTTCCCCTGCCAGTGTTGAAGCCTCATTCCATAATAGGGTTCTGATGGGCGCTTTGCTATATCAGAACCAACTGTAGCATTATTGGTCCATTTGCTGCTGGCACCAGAGAGAGAGAGGGATGAGGGAGGGAGAGAGAAAGGGATGAGGGAGGGAGGGAGAGAGATAGGGGAAATGGAATGAGAGAGAGAGGGGGGGTGAGGGAGGGAAAAACAGAGAGAGAGAGAGAGAGAGAGAGAGAGGGATAAGTGAGGGCGAGAGAGAGAGGGATAAGGATGGGAGAGAGAGAGGTGGGATCAGGAAATGAGAGAGAGAGAGAAGGATCGGAGAGAGAGAGAGCGATGAGGGAGGGGGAGAGAGGGGGCATGAGAGAGAGAGAGGGATGAAGGCGGGCGAGAGAGGGGGATAAGGAGGGGAGAGACAGAGGGGGGATGAGGGAGTGAGAGAGAGAGAGGGATGAGGGAGGAATGAGACTGAAGGACGGGAATGAACAGAGGAGGATAGAGTTGTAAATTATATATGAAGGAGAGGACGTGAGGAAAGGAGGAAGGAGAAGAGTGAGAACGAGAAGAAATACGAAAGAGGAAGAAAAGGATTAATAACTCGGGTGAAAGGAGAAATCTGTCGGAAGGATGGATGAAGGGACTGAAGCAAGGAGGAAGATGAGAGGAGGAGTATAGGGAGGGGGGAAAGGGAGGAGAGGAATTGTGGAGAGGGTGAAAAAGAGGGAAGGGAAGCCAAAATAAAATGAGAGAGAAGAGGAGGAGGAGGAGGAGGAGGAGGAGGAGGGAGGTTACCGAGGAGAGGAGGTTTCAGATGATGGGAGAGGAAGGAGAGGGAGTTGAGAGGAGGTGAAGTTAGTGGAGGAGTTAAAGGAGGGATGAAGAGAGGAATTTAAGGAAGCAGAGAAAACTCCCTGGCACCGAGAGAGAAAAATAAACTGAATACCGACTCCAGTCCTCCGGGATTTATGGACCTGAACCTCTGAGATGTGTTTGCTCCAAAAATGTAGGGGTCAGAGGTCACGTCAGGAATTCTGTGTGTGTTTCCACGGATCTGTCGGACTCCGACCAGGAACATGAACGCAGCAATCCACAACTCCGAACTCTATTTTTACTGATGGGCCTCTCTGCACTGTAAAAAATGGATTTGTTCACAGGAACCACACAATTAAATCAAGTCTCACATTTAAGCAGGAAGTACGTCATTTTAAAAGAGATTTAAAGAATTTACAAGGAAGGAATTTCGCTTTTTTTAATGCTTTTGGGGTCAAATCATGCACTGTAAAAAAAATACATTTGTTCACTGGCAACGCACACAATTAAATTAAGTTTTTTTATTTAGTCACACATTTAAGTAGGAAATACTTCATTTTAAAGAAGAAGTTTTAAAGAATTTCCAAAGCAAGAATTTTGCTTTTTTTTATGCATGCACTGTAAAAAAAAAAATTTTTTAAAATTAAAAAAATGTTAATGAGCTTAAAGAGTTAAATTCAAATATTGAATTGAGTAGTTTTGAGTGTAACTTATTAATATATGTTTCGAATGTTAATTGAATTGAGTCGCCAGGCGAAGTTGTTTTCCTTGGACTGCCAGTGTTTAATATTTGTCTTAAACGCTGCAGAAATTAATTAATGTCAGACTTATTATAAACAAATATCTTTTTTGTTTTTTTGAAAGTAAAAAAGCGTGACAAAAAAAATTTTACGAAAGAGATTTGACAAATTTCTAATGCTGGAATTTATCTTTTCCATCCGTTTGGTGTCTAATCACACACTGTAAAAAAAAAAATACGGAACAGCAAAATACAACACACATAGTAACAGATTACTCACACATAGTAACAGATTACTCACACATAGTAACAGATAACTCACACATAGTAACAGATTACTCACACATAGTAACAGATTACTCACACATAGTAACAGATTACTCACACATAGTAACATTACTCATACACAGTAACAGATTACTCACACACAGTAACAGATTACTCACACATAGTAACAGATTACTCACACATAGTAACAGATTACTCACACATAGTAACAGATTACTCACACATAGTAACATTACTCATACACAGTAACAGATT
>VRLP01009798.1:0-11622 GCA_009660295.1 Lophius piscatorius
GACGAGTTAAACTTCTCACCATGGTTACAGAGTTGATCTCTGGAGCAGAGCTGCTTCTCAAACAAACAACCTGCAGACACAAAAATAAACCGTTAAAATGCAGGAAAACCCTTTAAACTGTTTCACATCAAATACGTCTTTATTCAAATAAGACGGTTTAAATGTGTGAGAATAAAAGGAAGATCAGACGAGAAGACGTCAAACGTTATTAAATCATTAATAGACTATAATCTATAAATGATGTCATCGGACACACAAACACTCACACACACACACACACACATAAACACACACACACAAACACACACACAGTTACACACACACATATAAACACGCACACACAGTTACACTCACACACACACACACACACACTCACACCCTATGGTTACTAGGTGATTACGTGTTTGACCTTTTCCAGGGTCCTGATCTGCAGCGAGGCGACAGACGTCAGACTCTCGCCGCGTTTGTTTGTTTACGTCTGTTTGCGTTTTCTTTCATTATCGCCGCTTCAGCCGTGAATCCTGGGAGACGGAGGCCTGCTGCGCAATCAAACCAACAACATCCACGGGATTCACTCCAGCGAGATCATCGCAGTTTGATTCTGATGGACTTTCAAACAGGTGTGTGTGTGTGTGTGTGTGACTGTGTGTGTGTGACTGTGTGTGTGTGTGTGTGTGTGTGTGTGTGTGTGTGTGTGTGTGGGTGTGTGTGTGTGTGTGGCTGTGTGTGTGTGTGTGACTGTGTGTGTGTAACTGTGTGTGTGTAACTGTGTGTGACTGTGTGTGTGTGTGACTCTGTGTGTGTAACTGTGTGTGTGTGTACCTGTGTGTGTGTGTGACTGTGTGTAACTGTGTGTGACTGTGTGTAACTGTGTGTGTGACTCTGTGTGTGTAACTGTGTGTGTGTGTGTGTGTGTGTGTAACTGTGTGTGTGTGTGACTGTGTGTAACTGTGTGTGTGACTCTGTGTGTGTAACTGTGTGTGTGTGTGTGTAACTGTGTGTGTGTGACTGTGTGTGTGTGACTGTGTGTAACTGTGTGTGTGTGACTGTGTGTGACTGTGTGTGTGTGTCTCTGTGTGTGTGTGTGTGTAACTGTGTGTGTGTAACTGTGTGTGTGACTCTGTGTGTGTGTGTAACTGTGTGTATGTGTGACTGTGTGTGTGTGTCTCTGTGTGTGTGTGTAACTGTGTGTATGTAACTGTGTGTGTGTGTAACTGTTTGTGTAACTGTGTGTGTGTGTGTAACTGTTTGTGTAACTGTGTGTGTGTGTGTCTCTGTGTGTGTGTGTGACTGTGTGTGTGTGTCTGTGTGTGTGTGTGTCTCTGTGTGTGTGTGTGTAACTGTGTGTAGGTGTGACTGTGTGTGTGTGTCTGTGTGTGTGTGTCTTTGTGTGTGTGTGTGTAACTGTGTGTATGTGTAACTGTGTGTGTAACTGTGTGTATGTGTAACTGTGTGTGTGTGTATCTGTGTGTGTGTGTGTGTAAAACTGTGTGTGTGTGTAACTGTGTGTGTGACTCTGTGTGTGTGACTGTGTGTGTATGTGTTTATGTGTGTGTGTCTGGAGAGTTTACAGGTAGATCAATGACTGGAGAATTTAAGTTAGAAGCTTGTCACTCAGCAGCAGCAGTAGAATCCTGAGCGGGTCGGTTCTGTCCCGGGGATTTAACTCATCTGGAGGGACGACCCGATGGTGCCGGACGCCGTCCTCTGTCTTCCTGTCCGACCAGGTTTGGTCTTGAAACTTCACTGATTGTTTTTAAGGTTTTAAAGGAGTCGGCGCCACCGTTCTTAGCCGAGCCCGTTTATGTCTAAAGCCCGGTTGAGACACAGAGGTGGTCCAGTTGTTGTCTGCTGGACGTCCCCTGATCCGGGCTCATGAACAGAGACCGCTCCCTCGCTCCGGAGGAGATAACCGGGTCATTTAAGAAAGCCGCTGAAGACCCACCAATCACAGGTTCTGAACAACGACTCTAACACATTCGGACCTCGCCGCTTCCCGGGGTCGTGGTCCGAATCCTCGCTGTCCTTTCCCTACATCCGGTACCGCCGGATGAAAGGAAACTTTACACACTGCTCCTTTAATAGTGGACGGTTCTGCGTTTTATGTTCCGGGTCACCGTTAATGAGGTGTAGTTAGGGTCAGAGGTTCTGATGGACCGGGGCGTGACTGATCCGTCTGCAGACAGACGACACCTCGATGAAACAGGAAGGGAGCGTCATCACGGACGGAGGTTCCCTCTGAAGCAGCGCCGTCTGTTTGGGTCGGAAAGTCGCTCAGAATTTTATGGATTCTATGACACTGAAAGAAATGATTAATGGACTTTACTTATATAACGCTTTTTACAACATGAGTCAGCATTCACCCATTCACACAAACATTCATCCATTCACACAAACATTCATTCATTCACACAAACATTCATTCATTCACACAAACATTCATTCATTCACACAAACATTCATTCATTCACACAAACATTCACACAAACATTCATTCATTCACACAAACATTCATTCATTCACACAAACATTCATTCATTCACACAAACATTCATCCATTCACACAAACATTCACACAAACATTCATCCATTCACACAAACATTCACACAAACATTCATCCATTCACACAAACATTCATACAAACATTCACACAAACATTCACACAAACATTCATCCATTCACACAAACATTCATTCATTCACACAAACATTCATACATTCACACAAACATTCACACAAACATTCACTCAAACATTCACACAAACATTCATTCATTCACACAAACATTCATACATTCACACAAACATTCATACATTCAGACAAACATTCACTCAAACATTCACACAAACATTCACACAAACATTCATTCATTCACACAAACATTCATTCATTCACACAAACATTCATCCATTCACACAAACATTCACACAAACATTCATTCATTCACACAAACATTCATCCATTCACACAAACATTCATCCATTCACACAAACATTCATTCATTCACACAAACATTCATTCATTCACACAAACATTCATCCATTCACACAAACATTCACACAAACATTCACACAAACATTCATCCATTCACACAAACATTCACACAAACATTCACTCAAACATTCATTCATTCACACAAACATTCACACAAACATTCACACAAACATTCACCCATTCACACAACCATTCATCCATTCACACAAACATTCACTCAAACATTCACACAAACATTCACACAAACATTCATTCATTCACACAAACTTTCATCCATTCACACAAACATTCACACAAACATTCATTCATTCACACAAACATTTATTCATTCACACAAACATTCATCCATTCACACAAACATTCACTCAAACATTCACACAAACATTCACTCAAACATTCATCCATTCACACAAACATTCACACAAACATTCAAACAAACATTCATCCATTCACACAAACATTCATCCATTCACACAAACATTCATTCATTCACTCAAACATTCACACAGTGATGACAGAAGCTGTCATGAAGGCGTCACATGATCATCAGGAACAGTAACTATTCACCATCATTCATTCACCAGTGGAACAAACATCAGGGTTCAGTTGAACATGTGGACCACATTGGACGCCTTGGACCCTTTGGCTGAATCCTTAAATCTACCAAACTGCATTAGTAACTGGTTCAAGCTGGACTGGACCCACCAACACCTGATCAGTACCAGACCTCATCCAACACCTGATCAGTTCAGTAGAACATGTCCAGAAGCAGGAAGTCGTCATCAGTCTGAATTCAAGGAAAACCGGATTAATGCCACTTATTCTCTCATCAGCCAAAACATTGAAACCCCTCCGTGATGTTCTGGTACCTCCCGATCAGAACCAGTACGAACTCTTCCACAGGCCAGGCTTCATCCTCCACGGTCTTAAATGACCCTGGTGGTCCCTCCTCTTCCTCTGGTAGGTTCTAATCGACCCCTACCAGGAACACCAGAGAACTTCAGTTCTGGAGAAGTTCTGACCCAGTCCATCCCAATGTGGTCCGTCTCAAAGTCTCTCAGTTCCTCCACGTTAGATCAACCTCAAGACTAAATGTTCCCTTCCTGCCGAAGATGCCCCTCCCACCGACGGGTAACCGCGGAAACCAACCATTCTCAAAATCACTCCAGTTCTTCCTGGCACTGAGGTCTCCGCGGGTATTACGTTTAAACATGATCCATCCAACGGTTTTTGAGTTATAACGCGGCGGATCGGCGCCGATGATGATTCTAAAATGATGGAGTGCAGCCGGCTGACCAGCAGAGGTCGCTGTCGATTCTGATCTTGTTGTTTTTATGTATTTATTTAGAGTTTTTTACAGTCTTATAAATACAAACACTTTGACTCATGAGGGGATTTTTTGGTGGGGGTCCAGATCCGGTGCATTTATGTCCCGTAGGAATCGTTAGCGTTGGCGGAGGTGCGTTTGCGGAACCTTTCTGTTCTTTTCTAAACGAGACCCATCGTTCCTCAAACACATCAGACCTCCAGAACTCTGACCCACGAACTTTCTTACGCCGCGTTCACAACAAACCTGATAAAACATTTGGGCTAAATGTTACCTGCGATCGTTTGTGTCTTTCGCACAACTGTTGTCCGTCCACATTCGTACAAATCCGTCCAATAGTTTTCCTGCGAGGAATCCGACACATAAATGGACACATCGTCGGCATAACGACAAAGTCAGTTTGGTTGAAATGACGAAGCGACGTCAAAATAAGGATTAAATTTAGTTTAAATTTCTAAGAAACAATGTTTGGACCCATCAAGAAAAATGAACGCGACATTTTGCCACTTCGCTTTTGCGTTTTGCGACATCTAATAGAACTACGTAAAGTTCGGACAATTAGCTATTCCTCTACAATCAAATAAAAGGCTAACTACGATATTTCTCTCCATCCGTTTAGATTATGTTTTTAAATACGACGTAGTTAATTAACTTAACTTCGACTGAAAAAAAGAAGTCGCATAAAGTTTAGCCTTTTCCTGCCGACGCACGGACGAACTTCACCGCTAGCTGTGAATACACTGTAAAAAAAAAAGAAGTAACATTTTTGGTAAATTACCGTCAGACATTACGGTTAAAAATAATATTAACTTGTTTACATTTAAATACTTAATCACATACAATTACAATAAATTGAAAGTTGTTTTTTTTACTTGAACTGTAAAAATTGTCATTAGGGAATACTGTAAAATAAATAAATATATATATATATATCTCTGGTAAGAAACTGACAAAAACTGAATTTTGCTGTGAAAATATAAACTTTTGTGAAGTTTAAAGGAACAATGCCAAAATGTAACAAGTAAGTCATGTACTGTAAAAGTATTATTCTGTATGAAAATCAGATTTTACTTTATTTAAAAAAAACAAAAAAACTTTAAACATCAGTAACAATATCCCATAATTAAGACGGACAGAAGATACAAAAAATACGGTATATATTTGTGAAATAATTTAGATTTCTAGGTTAAAAGTCTGTTATTCATATAATTTACCGTTATTTTATGTATTTATGTAATTATTAAAAGGTTTCCATTTTATCTGTTTTTCTGGTTATTTACCGTAATGTCGTACAAAGTCACCGTCATTTTTGTTTGTTTGTTACAGTGTAGCTTCCGGTTAAGTTATAACTACATGAATTTGATCTTAAACCTCTTAAAGCGGAAATTTTGGTTCAACGTTACGAACGAGCAACAATATTAAGAGAAAATTAAACCATCAACCCAGTAACTTTATCAAAATCAACAACTAACGTTTTTATTTTATGAACATGCTTTTAATCCGGTGGTCAAAAGAAAAGAGTCTGATGGATTGATTTTTAGAGTGTATATATATATATATATATAAAGCGTCCTCTATGTAACCATGGATACGACCACAGGATGGCAGTAAAGAGTCAAAACAGCGATGGTGGAGTAACGATCCGTGGAAATAAGGAGTGAACTGGGATTAACTCTAAATATCGCCCCCTCTACCTGAATACCCCCACCAGGACAAGACAAAGCTCCGCCCACCCTGAGTCAGGATCTGCTCCGGGTTTCTTCCTGTTAAAAGTCACTTTATTCTCCTCACTATCTCATTGCGAGTTTCTCCAGACTTCCACCAGTTCACATAAACCCCACCCCCTAAAGACCCTGGAACTGCCCCCCTTTAGTGAATTATTCCGGAATAATCCGATCAGAACATCATGATTTTAGTTGAATGAAAAAATAAACATGTTTCCATAGATAAAAGCTGCATCTTAAAATGTAAATGTGTTAAACCAACGGAACCTGATTGGACAGAATCACACAGACAAAGAGTCCATTAAGTTTGTCCCAGAAGAGTTCCTGTAGAACAGAACAGAACCGGTAGAACAGAACAGAACCGGTGAAGGGAAAACAAAGAAGAGGGTTTTTTATAAATATAAAAGTACCGGTTCAGGAAGCTGGACTCTAATAATCCAGGTTTAACAGATGCAGCAGCTGCAGTCATGCCTGTTTACTGAAATTCGATCAGACCCAACTCCTATGATCGTATCCCTCATATGATGATGAGGAGGACGAGGAGGATGAGGCACCGGCCGTCTGCGGGGTCTCCCTCTGCTCTCCTGCTGGAGGGTTTGTTGTTGTACAACTACAACATGAGTCATTTGTGCGGGAGTGTTTGCGTCAGTGACGCAGATGAAGGCGAGCAGAGCATCAGATATAAGACGAGCGCAAACACGATGAAGAGAGTCTGCTCCTCATCGTCATCAGGATTAAAAACTCACTCTAGGAGTCTTATATGCGAATCATTCCTCCCTTATTCGCTAAAACTTAAAACCCGCATTTTTGCACAAATCTCGGCGTAAAATCGAGATAAATAATTATGAAATAAATACAGATGTCACGGATGAAGAGGAATAGTCACATAAAGTGATGTAATTATATATTCCTCACTTCAAACTGCACTAACCGGTCCGCTGGGGCGAGTCTTTGGACCGGAGCCGGACCGGAGCCGGACCGGGTCTTACCGTGTCGGGTGGCCGAGCAGAAGCGACAAGAGGCGGTGAGGAGGAGGCAGAGAGCCGCCAGGAGCTGCGGGGACCTCATGGTACGTCCACCGGAGAGAGCCGCTGCTGCTGCGCCTCTAGCAGCTCCCCATGTCTGAGGAGGAGGAGGAGGATGATGATGCTGAGGCGGAGGAGGGGATGGAGTAGGAGAGAGTGAGAGAGAAAAAAAAAAAAGAGAGCGAGGATATGTCGTGGATGAGCGACGGAGGGGGGCGCTATACCGCACGGACGGACCGGTTTGAGTGACCTTTGACCCTGTAAACTGCTGAAAGCTCCTACATTGAAACCATCAGCAGCAGAACTGGATCATGGAGGAATGAAAGAAGCGGTTCTGATGGATCAGGTTTTCTATGACTTCATATGGACCGGCTTCCTGTGCATCACTTACCTGTTGAAGTGTTAGCAATGCATTATGGGTAGTAGATAAGCTGGGGGAGGCTTTGGGTCACGTTCTGCTGGGAAAGTTTGGGTTTTACCTTCATGTAGATGTTCCTCTGACCAGCAGCTCCTACCTAAACGTTGCTGCAGAACAAGCCCCGCCCCCAACCAGTTCAAGGTGCCGCCTGGAGATCCCGATTCTCCAGATCTCAGTCCAGTCCAGCATCTGTGAGATGTTCTGGACCAACAAGTCCGATCCAGGGAGGCTCCACCTCACAGCCACCAAAACGACAACAGAACCTTCAGAGATCTGCTGGAGCCCAGTCCTCCACGGGTCAGAACCTTTTAGGTGGAAAAAGGAGGACCTACGGTATTTAGGAAAGTTCTGAAGTTATGTCCAAACATCATTCAAGTTAACATACTCCTTTTAAGTCAGACTTTCATAAAGGCCCCGCCCCATAAATGATCTAAACCCTAGAATCTACCAGACAGCACCAATAACATGACCCACAGTGACCCGATCACCAGCAGCCCTGTTCATCCCGTCCCCACAGTTCACGTGGAGATCCGGATGTTTGTCTCGGAGGCAAACAACAACAACATAGGAGATGAAATGACTTTACTGGAGACGGGATTTGTTTACAATAGTATTTAATGGTTTATTGCACCACGTCTGACGTGGTGACGTCACTTCCTGCTGCCGCGGTTCTAGTCGACGTACAGCGAACTCCTCACAGACGGGAACAACTCGAAGAATCCCTGCAGGAGGAAACAGACCGGAATAAAAACACTCGGTTTTGTTGTTCTGTTTACCTGTTGTCTAAATATCATTTTATTTTCTTATTATTCAAACTGCGTAGCGACGAAGACTCAAATAAAGCAAACCTTCACTTCCTGCTGCTAGCCGCTAACGGCTAACAGACTGTAGGAATATTATAATAACGTTAATAAAAGTCTGTATAAGAGACTAAACTGAGTTCTTTGATCCGTCCGGACCAGAAACCTTCTGAGTTTATAAATGTATCGGAGAGAAAAGCTGTAGATGTTCATCTTTGGGCAGAGAATTAAGTTTTAAACTTTATTTCCTGTTTTCGTCTGAATGAACGTGACGTCAGAGATGTTCTGATTCTACTCTCATGACGGACGTAATTGCGTCTTCAGAACACAAGACGGTCCACCGTCTATCACGAGATCTGATGACGTCACACGGCTGCGCTTCCGGACAGGCAGAGGGGTGCGCTTGTTTCAGCGCGGGGGTTACCTGGAAGAGGGCGGTGCTCTGCTGGACGCTGGAGGTGCAGCACATCTCCCTGATGGAGTGCATGGAGAGCTGCGGCGCTCCGATGTCCACAACCGGGATGCCCAGGCGGGCGGCCAGGATGGGTCCGATGGTGGTCCCGCAGGGGCTGTCGTTACGGACCATCACGTCCTGGAGGAGAACCATGAACAAAAGGAGCGCGTCACCTCCTTCCTCTCGTTTGTTTATGATAATAGTTATAAGAGGAATTTATCCAGCAGAATCACATTCATGAGATTAATAATAATAATAATAATAATACATTTAATTTATAATGCGCTTTACATTTGGATTACAGCGGTGTGGAATGATTGTTAGGTAGAGTATTGTTAGGAAACATTGAACGGAAAAACAAGTTCATACAAATAACACAAATAAAACATTTTAAAATACTGACAAGTATGAATGAAAATATCACTAAAAAAGTAAAATAAATAATATACAAATAAAATGCACACAGAAAAACCCAAATAAAGGAAATAGAAAACGGTTACTAAAAATATAAGTAAAGGTTAAAATAAACTGTAAAAAAAGATCAAATAAAACAAAAAGAAAAGGAAATATAATTAAAAAAAGAATGTAAATAAAACAGAAATAAAAATGTGAAGTAAATATGAAGATCATTTGTTGAAAGTATTGCAGGGAGAATAAAGACAAATATTTAATCACTCCTTTAAAAAACATGAAACTGATTTACATGTATTTATTTTCAAGACAAAATCGATCAAATATTTTGCCCACTCATTAAAGAACACATGGATCGGCCCATCAGAACTTTATAAACAAAGATATGAATAAAGTCATGATGATAAAGATCCACAGAAATCGTCTGCAGCCGTGGAAACGGACAAAAACCCGGCCGGTCCGTGAGAATCTCTGAGTCTCAATCATCATTCTTTGGTTTTCCTGCTGCTGCTGTGACAACGATAAGAATCTCTCACACACACACACACACACACACACACTCACACTCACACTCACACTCACACCGTACCTGCAAAGGTACGCCGACCTTACCGGCCACCTCTCTGATGACGGCGGCGGTGACGGCGGTGGTGGCGTAGCGCTGGTTGCTGTTGAACTTGACCACCGGACCCTGGAGGGAAACGATTTGTAGCTTTATTCATTCTGTGCTTTACTTCAGGACCTGGTTCTTCATCTCAGAAGATACAAGCAGATGGACCATAACATTGTGACCACTGACAGTTACGTCAGGATCACATTATCTGGTTAAATGAGATGACAGGTGGGGTTTGTGTGACGTCATTGACGTGAAGGAACAAACAAACCCACCATGTGGAAAGAAGGTTGATGGTTCTCCTCATGTTTCTCCCTGAGAAGAGAGACAGAGTTGATTAAACTGGATCTCTGCCGACGAGGATTCTGCGGTGAAAAGCGCGTTTGCGTTCTGACACTGACTGGTAGTTGGGGTGAACGGCGTGCGCCATGTCGGCGCTGATCATGAAGGACAGCGGCATGGCCTGCTGGAAGGCGGTGCTGTTGGAGGCGGACACGGCGAGGCGGCTGAGGATGAGCTCCGTCAGGTTGGACTGAGCTCCCTGGGCGCTCTCTGATCCCACCTGGAGGAGACGCCATCAAAAACTCAGTCCCGATGGATTCTGGGAGGAGCTTATCCACCGTGTTCGCTTTTATTAGCGACTAATTTACTGTTCAGTCCTGAAAACCTCAGAAAGCAGTGAAAAATGTGAGTCGTGTGTTTGACCGATGCTCGTGAGCAGAACCGCAGGATGAAGGTTCTGAAACCAGAGAGGAGTGAAGAAGAGGACGGGTCTAAAGATCAAAGAGTCATTCTGACCGGAACTTCAAAGGTTTCTCCATTTTATATTTATACATATTTCTTTATACATGTTTTCATGAGGAAAAACAGAGTCTTATAAAATTGTTATAAAATGAATTATTAATATTATAATTTGCGGGAAAAATTGTTGTAATTTAACATGAATAATAGTTTTAACTCTGCAAAAAAATCTAATTTTATGAGAAAGCATTTATAGCAGAGGAGTGACAGCAGAGGAGTGACAGCAGAGGAGTGACAGCAGAGGAGTGACAGCAGAGGAGTGACAGCAGAGGCATGACAGCAGAGGAGTGACAGCAGAGGAGTGACAGCGGAGGAGTGACAGCGGAGGAGTGACAGAGGAGTGGTAGCAGAGGAGTGACAGCGGAGGAGTGACAGCGGAGGAGTGACAGCGGAGGAGTGACAGCAGAGGAGTGACAGTAGAGGAGTGACAGCAGAGGAGTGACAGCAGAGGCATGACAGCAGAGGAGTGACAGCAGAGGAGTGACAGTAGAGGAGTGGTAGCAGAGGAGTGACAGTAGAGGAGTGGTAGCAGAGGAGTGACAGCAGAGGAGTGACAGTAGAGGAGTGGTAGCAGAGGAGTGACAGCAGAGGAGTGACAGTAGAGGAGTGGTAGCAGAGGAGTGACAGCAGAGGAGTGACAGCAGAGGAGTGACAGTAGCACCCGTGAAGCGTTAAAACATTTCTCCCTCACCTCCTCGTTGTCGTACAGCGTGACCATCCGGACGTTGGTGTCTTTGTCCAGGGAGTCTCCGGAGCAGGACAGCAGCAGCGCCTGAGAGACGACAAAGTCAGGACGACCCAAACAAAGAGTCGTGCTGTCAGACATATTGATGCAGGAAGAGAGACGGCGGCGTGTGACGGTGAGGCGTCTGACCTGCAGGGCGCAGTAGCAGCTGTGGAGGTTGTCCAGACGAGGAGAGTAGATGAACTCTTCATAAACGCCCCCCAGCGCCTGCAGAAGGTGGAACCAACGTCCGTTTGTGACATTTGACAGATGAAACAGACGTCAGAATGCAGCGAGGGCCTGTGAGGGGCCTGTGAGGGGCCTGTGAGGG
>VRLP01009799.1:0-11617 GCA_009660295.1 Lophius piscatorius
TGTGAAATAATATTTCAGTGTTTTTATCATGTGCAATAGATGGTTATTATTTTATTATTCTCAGTATAAATTCTGGTTGCATTAACCTCTTATACACTTTATTTTTTTACATTCTCACGTATATTTAATCTATTGTTTTGTCATTTTGGAGCGATCTCTGGCACAAGAAGTTTTATCTTGTTTTTTCAGACAAAACTCACTTTTCATCAGATGATAATCAGACAAAAGTGAAATGTTAATAATAAACTATAAAAACTTTTTTTTTAAATGCTTCAGGTTCTATTTTCCGCATTAAAGGTTAATTTTATAACAGTATAATAATTTTTCTCTGAACGTTAGAATGTGTTTGACTCCTGATGTTTACATGTTCGTAGGTTTACCGGGAAGACGCTGCACCAAGTCATCAACATGGGATCCTACAACTACCTCGGTTTTGCCGAGAACGACGCCGATTTCCTCAGAAGCGTCGCCGACACAACGCGGCGGTACGGAGTCGGGGTTTGTGGCACGAGGCAGGAAATAGGTGAGTCTGTGGACAACGCGGCGTTAAAACACAGAATGAATAAAGGATGTTAAGATTTCACGCTTGTTTGTTTGTTTGTTTGTCCTTTTGATTCCTTTGATGATTCTTTGGGGGTGGAGCTGGCAGAGGTTCGCGCTCTGTGTTTGAGAAAGCAACAGTCCCATAGGTTCAGGAAAACTTCACGCAGTTTTCTCCATTAATGTCTAAGTCATTGCCAGCCTCTTAACCTCCTGCGCCTTACACTTCAGCGTCTCTGTTCAGCCCACTGAGCCCCCATCTCCAACCCCAAAGGAACATCAAAGGAATAAAAGGAAATCTTTAAACTGAGCTCCCATTTCCACCACAAAGGAATAAAAGGAACTCATGAAATTCTTGCCCCAGTTCAACCCCCCCAAAGGAACATCAAAGGACCTTTTGAAAACTGAGCCCCTTGCTCCACCCCAAAAGGAACATCAAAGGAAGCCATAGCCACATTGTGATATCACAACTCCAAACGGCTTATTATTTTTACCCAAACGTAATCACCTGTAGGTTATGCCATAATTTTAATTGCGATTTACTCAGAATCTTTTACCTGTGCATCTATTTTAAAAGTTTCCTGCCGACTGAGGTAAAATTCTGTCCCCTTTAAACATTTGCCAACATTTATTGTCTTTTACACAAATTAAAATGCCTCCATGATTGATTGTCTTTGAGTTTTTGGCGTGTCGTATGAATTATTCAACCTTTGTTGAATTGTATAACATCTGGGCGGACCCTGAGATCATTTCTCAGCGGTCCACTCTGAGTTGTGGGGGGATGATATCACAGCGAAATGTAAGATTACGAAACGCCCTTCACGTTTGATGGGATTCAAAAGGACGGAGTGTGTTGGAAGTGTCAGAAGAGCGTGGATCCCAGGGAGGGCTCTGTGGCTTCTGATGAATTTTGAATTGCGTTTTATCCTCTGAACTTCAGCTGGACTTCTGACGCCGCTCAAGTGATGAAGACCTCTGGTTCTGGTCTGGCAGGGATGCTGCAGCAGAACCGGAGGATCAGACGTGTTTCTGCGGATTCAAACCAATAACTTTATGTTGCTCGTTGACCAGGACAGATCTTGTTGTGGTTCCTTATATCGCCATCAAATGATGTCACTTCTGACTCCACTGCGTTGCACCCGTGCGGAGAGCCGGGTAACAGAAAGAATGCTGGCGTACGAGACGGAAGCGGAGGAATAAAAGGGCGTGTGATCATTAGAAATATCAAAATGCATGTAGGAATCCCTCCTGCGCTGCATCCATTATTCATTTATATGATTTATATGTTTATTTCTCTTTCAAAGCGGGACTGTTATTCCCTGGATTTGTAATCCGAAGGCAAGACGGGAAGAAACGTTGCAATAAGCATCATTTATTAACACTTTAATGTCCTCGTCAAGAAAGAAAAGCTGTGTGGAATCCTTTCTAGGCAGATTTTATTTCATCGGGGGCGTTTTTGGAATTGAATTAACTAAATAAATGGATTAAAATAAAATGTCAAGCAGTTTTTTTAATCGATATAAAAAAATTTAAAAAGACTTTAAAAATTGTTGCACAATGAAATTTTGTGTTTCACAGAAAATAAATAATTGTAATGAGATTACTTCAAACTTTTTTTTATCTGACTTCCTCAATAACCATTGTTGCTCCTCGGTGACCCCTTTGACCTGTGGTGTCCCCCAGGGCTCCATCCTCTGCCCCTTGTTCTTTAACATCTACATGCTGCCACTGGGTCGGATTATAAACCGGTTCTGTCACATTTTTCATTCTGAGAATAGTGACTCAGAATGAGATCAACCAAACAGTAGAGCCGGACATTAAAGGGTTACAGGGTCTGGTTTCGGTTGGTTTTAGGTCTCCTGCAGTATTATGTACAGGGGATTATTCAACGGTACTCCCCTCCTTAAGTATATGCTCTTAGGTCCACTCCTTGACTCTTTTTTTTTATTCAGCGTGAAGTTGAGTTCAGGAATGACCAAACATGATGAATCATCCTCTCCAACATTGTGGAGCGTATGCGAGGCCACAGAGTGACATTTAAAAGTTCCCTTTAATGAGGTGAACCAGGAGACAAAGGCCGCCGACGGCACGCCCCCGTTTATAAGCAGCCGTGTCAAACATTCGTAGCTCTGGGTTAATGTTCCCGCTTTTCCCTCCAATCATTAACTGTGAGAAAATCAGATAACGTCATTGGGATGAAAGAAAACGTGAGGATGATGATTCCAGATGATCAAACCTGTTGCAGCGAGTGTTTCACAACAATTTGGGAACTAATATAGTAATATAACAGTAAATAGTAAGAGTGTTGTTGTCGGCGTCTCTGAGGGAGATGATTAACTTTTCAAGGATGTTTTATTTTATTTTTCTTTCTGCAAAGGCTTCGAATAATAAATACCGCCGTCATGAACTTGTAATTATAGATTTATTATTATAAATTTATTAATTTATTAATTTATTCTGGTTTATTACCTGCGCCAAGGAGGTCATGTTTTCTCTCATGTGCTTTTGTTTGTTTGTTTGTTTGTTTGTTTGCAAGAAGGATTACGGAAAAACTACACGACAAATCTGCATAAAGTTTTACCCAGAGGTAGATTATCCTACAGGTGATTATGTTTGGGTGCAGTTACCTATTTTGCAGCATTTAAAATAATATAAAGTAAAAAAATCAGTTTGTGGTAGTGATGTCACCACTGCCTATGTTCCTTTGATGTTCCTTTGATGTTCCTTTGATGTTCCTTTGATGTTCCTTTGGGGGTGGAGCTGGGGGCTCAGTTTCAAAAGGTCCTTTGATTCCTTTGATGTTTATTTTGGGAGGAAGCCAGGGGATTAGTTTCAAGAGTTCCTTTGATTTCTTTGATGTGCCTTTGGGGCTGGAGCTGGGGGCTAAGTGGGCTGAACAGAGACGCTGAAGTGGAAGGCTCAGGAGACGAGCGGCCACAGAGTACCTGTGAGATGTTCAGAGAGTTTGTTGGAGTTGTCGGTAGATTTAGAGGCTGGCGATAACTCAGACATTAATGGAGGAATTGTGCATGAAGTTTTCCTAAAACTTTGGTGGGGCTTGTTTCGAGGTTGGTGCCCCCTGAGTGCTTTTTCTAGTTTGATTTATAATCGCACTTTAATTCTATTATAAAACAGTTATAGAACTCTTTCTGACAGAAAAGCTTTGGCAGGAAGGTGGATGTGGAGATTCAGAGGGCAGATAAGTTCGTGAAATAAGATGTGTGTGACAGTTAAGGTATCATTTAACCACCTTTGGAAAACAGTGAGTCATACTTAACATGTCCACACTTCTTTTACTCGGAGACCTTGAGTGGTTATATCAAGCTAGCACATGAATAAAAGCAGGATATTTCTGCGAAACCATCGCCGAGTGAAATGTTCAATTTAGTCCGATAAAAACAGCTGAACATGCCAGCAGGCGCTTCGAGACCCTAAGTGGTTGAGGAAATGTTTGAATGGATTTGTGGGGTAAGATTTTATGCAGAGTACTGACTACCTATCCTCCACGTCTTCCTTAAAATGTTTATTCACATGGCTGAATGAATATGTTTACGTCACTATGACTCCATAAACATTCTATGTAGCCTCTTAAATCCTGAGAGGGATAGGTTTGATATATTGTATTATTTAAAAAAAGTTACTACCACTTTACAAATAAGACCTTTTATAAAGGATTTATAAGTGGTTTATAACTTATATATTAGAGTTTATAACACAGCTCTCAATTTATTAATGCAGATCATTATTTGGCAACATCAAGTCAGCAGTGAAGATAAGTGTGCTCACTATTTGGCAAGCATCAGGGTCTGATAGCCTTTATATCTAATGAGGTTTAGCAGCTTATTAAATAGTCTAATAAGGGCCAAACAGTTTTCTAAAAATATGCTTTGCCAGAAGGGGTGATATAATGTACTTTAATTAAAATTGACCTTTTTTATGAACTAATTTTTTTTTTTACGGTTTAAAAAAATGCCCGAACAAACGATTTTTCATTTTATGGTAAATTTAAAGTATTTACGATATTAAGTCTAAAAAACGCTGCAACAATTTTAAATATGCAAAGGAATAATTAGTTCTTTTTTTTTTCTCGGTGAAGATATCAAAGGGTTAATATCTGAACTACAGTGGGGAAAAAACTCGTGAAACTCTAATTAGAGTATAAGTGTTTGACCCTACCTCTGAACCTACTTCGGTTCGTCCTCTCTTAAACAGACGTTGAGTCATTTCCTGTTCCTCTACAGTATAAAAAAATCAAAGGCCCAACAGTAGACAAGGTTTAGGAAAACCTCATGCAGATTCCTCCATTAATGTCTGAGTTATTGCCAGCCTCTAAATATACAGAAAACGCCACCAAACTCTCTTACCATCTCTCAAATTCACTTCAGCGTCTTTGTTCAGCCCACTGAGCCCCCAGCTCCACCCCCAGAGGAAAATCAAAGGCCTCAATAACGGACACAGTTTCATGGAAGCGCCTCGCCACATTGTGATGTCACAGCATGAAATGTGGTATATATATATATATATATATATATATATATATATATATAATTTAAGTAGTAATAATAAAAGTAATAATTTTTTGTTTGTTTGTTTGTTTTTTAATTATTTTAAAAGATGTAATCACCTCTAGGATATTCCAAAACCTGCGTCTGGGTAAAAACCAATCCGTCTGGGTATTGAAAACTCAACCTCCTTCCTGTGCAGAGGTAATAATAAGGAGTTACTGCAGTAACTTAATTGTAGGAGTTTGATAAATGTAATGAGCAGATATGTTATAATATATTTGTACTATAATTGTAATAAATACCACTATAAGTACCTTAATATATATTAATTTCTACGGGTCAGAGCCAGCCAGTGCAATAAAATAAACCATATATCTGGACCTTCCTCTTGTGAAGTAGCTCACGTTAGAAGAGGAAGTCCTTTTAAATCACAGAGGCAGATCTGGGCGCCCTCCTCGGCCCAAAGTACAGTTTTATTGTTCAGAGGAGAAAATATCTCTAATCATTTTTTTTTTTAACTGAACTCTGATCTCTCCTACATCGGGCCGGGATTGAAGCGGGTTAAATAAACTTAATCACCAATTCGTAAATAAATTATCTGTGAGGGGACGATAAAACCTAAGAAAAGCCCGGAGACAAAAGGACTACAGAACAAACCAGTCGGGTCAGAGATCCAACTGTTCTCCCACAGGGAAAGAGTGTTTACTCACGGCGGTGGGCCGCGAGTAAGTAAATAATAAACTAGTCAAACAAAATTTTATCACCTACTCCATTTATTGCAAATTTTCCTTTTTAGCAGAACCTATAACTTTAATTAACATTGCTGCTTTTTGGTCAGGTTTTTATAAAGTTATTATTTTATTTTTTATTGATGCTTTTATCTGCTTTTACTTTGTAACAATAAAATAACTATTTATTTATTAAAATAAATTATTGTTTGCCTACGAATAATCTTTGTAAAAGATCTTATTTCAACATGAATTTAAAAAAAATAATAATTATATTAGCATTTAGCTAACGGCTAAAGCGCTAATTATTTTTTCCACATTATAACGAGGTCATAAAAATTCAGGAGACCTTTTTTCTCTCGTTTGAAGAACTGTTTATCTACTAAACTGACCGCTAACGTTCAGTGACCACAGAATAAAAAGACAAAATTAAACCCATTGGTCTGTGTGGATCTACCTGGGCGGGGCTTAATTTACCTCAGGTAGAGACTGTTTAGGGCGAGTGACTCTATGATCTCTGTCTCGTAGGAAACCTGAGCATCCATGAAGAGCTGGAGCGACTGGTGGCGGATTTCCTTGAAGTGGAGTCCTGCATGACCTTTGGGATGGGCTTTGCCACCAACTCCATGAACATCCCGTCACTCGTCGGCAAGGTAAGTGATTTTAGACCAAACTGGGTGTCGGTTGTGGTTTTAGCAGTAACGCAGAGATGAATCTAATTATCCGGCGACTTATGGCCTAAATGAATGAATTACAGTCAAATAAAGTCTGCTGCAAACCCCCCCGACCCACCGCTACTCATTAAAATCATAATTAAACACTCGCCAAGAGGCTCTGGGCAACGCATTCTTTCTTACGGAGGCGCAGACAAGGACGGCGGGTTCTGTTAGGAGCATTGCTCAAGGGCGTGATTACCCGCATGCAGACCCGCTCACACAGACAGTCCTGGTCTCCAGGAGCAACCCACAGCCAGAATCAATGTGATTGGACTGGACAGGAGGAAGAGGGGGGTTACTGCTTAAGTGAAGAGGATGGGGTCGTTTATGCGTAGCAAGAGGTGTAGCAGGCCCCCTGGCTGCCGCTCCCGCATTGACCCTGCAGGGGGCTGGTGGGGGTCAACCCGCTCTGCCGAGTCTATCCTGCAGGGACAGGGTGGGCCAGAACCGGCCTGAGTCTGCATTGGAGTGACAGCTTCTGGTCGACCAGGGACCGGACCAGCGGGACCCCCGGCCAGAGCGAGGGTATCTGTCAGTGAGGCGGTGTCGACGTCCCCCTATAGGAGCTCATGCTAGCTAACAGTCAGATATGCTAATAGGCTAGAGAGTTCCGTAGAATGGCTGAATTCATTTGCATGCTGATTTGGTTGAAATAGGACATTCAATGCATTATGGGAAATTTGATGTGTATATTCATCAGAACGCCATCGGCCGTTAAAGCAGGGAAGAGTGTCTGCCACCACGCTCAGAGGATCAGGACCGATGCGTTAATGGGGGCGGACTGACGTGTAATTGTCAAGGACGTTCCCCAAGGTCGGAGCACAAAGAAACAAATAGAAGCTTAATACGGAGAAAAGAAGAATAAAATAACCATAAAATTGACGTTTACTGATTTAAATCTGTTATTTCTTCTATACGCGAGATAAAAGCGGATTCTGTGGACCACTAATCCAAAACAGCTTCTTATATCATTTTAACCCTTTAATGTCCTGCTCAGCTTTTTGCTGGAGCTCATTTTGAGTCGATGTGTCTCGTTGAATAAAAGTGACTGAAGCGGTTTATAAGGTGAAACCGTGGAAACATGTATGTGATGAAGAGTAAGGGGCCGAGTATAGGGCCGGGGGGGACACCTCAGGTCAAAGGGGCCACCCAGAACGTCCTATTTTGGCAAATTAAAGCATCTGAGAACCAAAATAAAGTTAAATGTTGGTCAAATATTTTTTGATAAAAACATTTTTTACCAACACAGTGAAGAAAATCACTTTATAATGACGAGAGTGACGAAGAGGTAATCTAATTAAAATCAACAATTTACATGAAATACAGCATTTCTAAAGGAAATAGGATTCTGTTTTGCAAATATTTCATCTAAATTTACTGGAATGTAGAAGAATTTGTCATAAATTATTTGATTTAAAGAAAAACCCAAAAGAACCGGTTTTTCCCTTTGGCACTAGAACATTTCGATGACATCATCTCTTCTCTCTGTGGATCTCCAGGGTTGCTTGATACTGAGCGATGAGCTCAACCACACGTCTCTGGTCCTCGGGGCCAGACTGTCAGGGGCCACCATCCGGGTCTTCAAACACAACAGTAAGTCATGTAGCTCTATGAAGTTCTGACACCGGTCCGAGCGGTTCTGACCAACGACTGTTGGTCCTGCTTCTCGGTTGTTGCCTTCTACGGTCCTGTCCAGCTCTCCCTGTGGTACCGCCTCCACACTCTTGGGACTGTTCCTGGAGACACGGGAAACCTTTTTGCAGTTACACGCATGGAGGACCTGGACTTCCTGGTCCATAAGTTGGTACCACATCAAGGTACCAGTGGAAACAAGGACACCAGCCAAATCTAAATCAGAAAGGATGAGGACAGCGAAATGGTCTGTGGCCACCATCTACAGAACCAGAACCTTTTTGGAGGTTCTCCCTGCTGTTGTCACTTCCATTTTCACCAAAGCAGCTGACACTTCCTAACCGGACGGATCCAGATCCCAGAGGTTGGACCCTGTGTTCATCCTGTGACGATGATGATGTTCCCTTACGTCTTTGAGCAGTGTGTTATTTTAGATGGACCTGGTCCAAACTGCTGCTGCTGTGAGAAACATCTCGCTCTGTGTGCAGAAAGACCCGCTTCACATTCTGTCTTTGGATCCGCAGTTAAAGACGTCTTTGAGCTGGGTTCATTTTACAGTCAGAACTCGTCTCAACACCGGACACCGGCACCGGCAGAGCCGCAAAAATGTCTTCATGAACAAATCATCTAAGTTAAACGCTCACAGAACTCATCAGAGGTCCGTCAGGCAGAATATTTGAGCACCAACGGTCCATCTTCATCATTTTGTGCGACGGAATGAAAAACCTGCTGCTCTTCAGGAGGAAGGACGGATGAATCAGACGTCTGGCAGCAAATGCGTTCTGACAGGGACAAGTCGGGTCGGGTATGACGCTCCAAGCGGATCCCAGAGGCCCGTCTGCAGGCAGAGAGCCCTCAGGCAACCCGAGTTCATGACCGCCTGGTGCCTCTGCCCCAGAACCACCGCTGGTACTGGTATCTTCTTCGAAGGACTCCATTTATTACAAATGAACAAAGATGGAAGAAGGTTATTAACCATAAATATTAACAGATTCAGATAAACGACCATTTAAAGACAAATAAACATTTGGACATAAATACAAACAAACGAGATAAAGAGATATTTAAACGGCTAAAATACATTTCCATTTACGAAGGAATAAAAACTCGAAATAAAAATCTTACGCTGAGTCCATTTCATATTTCAAAATAAATAACAGTTAATAAATAAATAAATAATAAATAATGTTTTAGAGAGGAAAGATGTTAGAGTTGGAAAATAAAACTATGTTCTATTGTGATTTTTATTCATCAACACACACTTATTAACAGTAATTTAAGATCAAATAAAAAGAATCTTTATTTAAAATGAAATTAATCTTTCTTTAAAAAAAAACAAAATCCTTTATGTAAAATAAAAAAATCTTTATTTAAAATGAAATCAACTTTATTATAATAAAATAAATGTTTAAAATACTAGTAACACTCTCTGAAGTTAACTGACAAATATCTTTAAAGTGAAATCGTTTATTTGTACATATTCGTTTATTTTTCGGTCATTGCTAATTCTGTTAGCATGTTTATGGCAATGCCCATTATATCTTAGCATGAAGCTAACGGGCGAGCTCTCATTATTTTCTTCGTGCCGGGCTGGAAGTAGATTGTGTATCTAGGAAACACTGAATCTCTTTAAACTGGTATCCCGTGTTTATGATGTAAATGTGACGCTGATAGAGTTTCGTACTGGAGATTAGAACAACTGGTTGGTCCAGTCTGACACTGTTTGTTTCAAATACCTCAGATTATCCCGGGTAAGGACGACTGTGGGCCGGTTTAAAATCTGAAAACTCCCTGGAGCCTGTAGTCACAATGTTGATCGATACTGGAGACTAAGAAGAAGGATTTATTTATATAAATATATATATATATATATATATATATATATATAATTTATTATTATTATTATTTTTTTTAATTTCACAAAGAGAAGAGGGAAATGGGTCTATAATAATAATAATAATAATACATTTAATTCATAGGGTAATGCCTCTAACGATATGTAACACAACAAATTATAAGTACTGTGTAAATAACGAATAGTTAAGCGCCAAATCCTGACTCCTGATTCGAAATCCTCTGTCCCCGCTCGTCTCCTGCGCCTTCCACTTCAGCCTCTCTGTTCAGCCCACTGAGTCCCCAGCTCAACCTTCAAAAGAACATGAAAGGAAACGAAGCAACTCTTGAAACTTAAATAAGTGTTTTTATTTGAGCATCCTGAGGGATGAAGTCTCAAACACACACATGCATTCATGTTTACGCTGCGAAGACGACCATCCTCATCCTCAATAGTATAGCAATACAAAACCAGGCCATTATCTTAAACCACTGCTTCTGGTCTGAGCCACAGAGCCAGCCGGAGGATTACTCCGTCGTCGCCGCCAGCTCTCCTCTCTCTGCTGGTTCTGGAGATTTCAGGCCCACACTGCTATGTTGAACTCCAGGAAGTTATTTAATCAGAAGAGTGTCTGATGTCTCCTAAGCAGACTTTGTGCTGAGGAGGTGATGTTGATCATTAACAGAAAGTGGAAGGATCGCATGTGAGAGATGCTCCTCATTAGTCAGAGCTGATCCAACACTGCCCTCTGCTGGTGGAGAGCCGAACTGCACCCACAGTCCCAACAGCACCAGTTGGGTTTTACTTTAAACACTGCATGAAGTTAAACCTTAAATGATAATCTTAAACATTCATGCAGACTCTACTGAAGAGACCGCTGGTCACACCTATATTTATCTGAGCAGTTCAGGTGTTCATTAGCGCCAGACGGCACTCAGGTGTTTCCTGTGTGTCGTGTGTGGAAGGTGTTTCTTGCAGATAAAGTAGTATCTTGTGTTTAGTGGGAACGGCCCGGCCCTCTGGAGATTATTACTTTATGTGCTGCTGTTTGCTGGCCGCTGCCAAACACACTGTTATTCAAGTGTTGCTACATTCCACTTTCTTTATTGTATATTTTTGTGCACATATAAGGTCTTTATTTATTAGGGATTTTCATAGTAAAAGTCTAAATTGGATGCAGCTGCTCTTCCTTCAACAAACACCAGAACACCAGATCCTATCAGGCCCGTTTCACGTTCCTTCAACCGGCTGCCTCTGAGTTTTAGAATTGATTTTTAACATTCCTTTGATGGCCTTTAAAGCGCGCCGTGTTTTATAGCTTACCTTTCAGCTACATTCTTTACCTGCTGCTCCTCTGAGAGGCAGGGGGCACCGGAGAACAGGTTCTCAGAACCTGGGCCAGGACTCACAAGAAAAATAAGTGTTTGTATTTTAAAATTCTCAGCCCTTAAAAGGTTATCTGCTTTTACTTTGTAGCACTTTGAGATTTCATCCAAATGTAAAGTGCGTTATAAATTAAATGTGTTATTATTATTATTAAGTAGTGTGTTCTCTCTCTCGTGTGTGTGTGTGTGTGTGTGTGTGTGTGTGTGTGTGTGTGTGTGTGTGTGTGTGTGTGTGTGTGTGTGTGTGTGTGTGTGTGTGTGTGTGTGTGTGTGTGTG
>VRLP01009800.1:0-11616 GCA_009660295.1 Lophius piscatorius
AGTGCACTGAACAAACAGCTTGAGCTGTCCTTGTCTAGTTCACTCTTTCTAGAGAGCCTTTCACTGAGCATTTGAAGTACACAGAGTTATCGATCCAGAAACACCATACCGTATGGAAGCACAGCTTTCAGTGTGCTGTGGGTTTGTGGAGGGTACTTAGGGTTGTTGTGCCATGGGTGGAACTGTCTTCATGTGCTTGAGTTTCATTGTGTGCAGGAAGGTAGAGGCAGCAGCCGCCAAGCAGACTATTGTCTGAGCTTCCTTTTAAACCCCCAACCTACACTGCAACAGACACCTCTCTTTCAGGGAATTGAACCGGTTGTTACATGAGAGTAATTTCCTGAAAGTCAGAGAGGGTGAACGCTCACGATTTAGACGAAAATCTAAGAGTTACAGATCACAGAGGTTAGGATAACATTATTTGTTTACTGATCCTCCATCCTGAGCACCTACAAACTTGTCTATTATTATGTCATCAGCTGATGAGCCTGGCCAGATCTAATGTAATTACTATTTCTCCAGTCAGGTCACATAGAATAGAATAAAATAGAATAGAAAGAACTTCATTAATCCCCACGGGGAAATTTGAGCGTAATATGTTGTTAACACTAGTAAAATAGCAAGTATGATACCACCCGGATTACCTATTTTAATTATCAGAGGCACTTTCTCTGTTATGATGCATTTAGACTAAACACAACATACTTTTCTTACAGGAAAAATAATGTGCGGGTTGTTGTGGGAACAGGTTAGGTAGGGTGTTCCTGACACCGCTGCGACCTGGCCCCAGAGAAGCGGAAGAATATGGATGGGCGAACTTTAACATAAAAAGTTGCGAGTAGATGAGAGTAAAGCAGTGTGAATGTTCAGAATTGTTTGGATAGAAGGCTGCAGGTCAAGCGATTTTCACTTTATTCACACCCGTAGCCCAAGTATGCAATTTCCAACTTGAATACATATATCAGCGTTGTGATATTCCATAAATTAGTAAATGTTCTGTACGTATATAGATCCTTTCTTGTCTGCTTGATCGCTCAAATCGCTTTACAGCACAAGACAGCATTCATACATTCACACATATTTTTGTGGTAGCAGAGGCTATAAACATGTGGCTGCCTGCTCTTCACATTCATACTCCAATACGTGATTGAGAGTATCTTACACAAGAACACTTTACCATGTAGACTACAGGGATTAGGTATCGAACCACCGAATGTCGGCTAAGAGCTATAGACCACTATACCTCCTAAATCACAGCAGTTTTTTGTCGTTGATATGGCAGTGGAGAAGGAGTTTATCAAAGATGTATGTGTACACCTCCAGAAAATGTTGTTGACCCAGACATGGCAGTGTTTGGTTGTCTGACATATTTGTGACTTAAAATAAATAAAAAGTTAGAAATTCTGTTTACTTTGGTAATGGTTGCCATCAGAGAAATGATTGAAAGAGTTATTGGCATTTTACCCAGGAGAGAAAGGCATGAATAGAGTGAAGCAAAAAAATGTGTGTTTTGTTCACTGTTAATGCAGTGTTAAAGTGAAAACCTAAAAAATGTCTGCTGAAAAATAGGTATGATAGGGCATGGTACCAAACTCTGCGCTTTTTAGAGATGAAACCAAGTTAGTATGAGTACTGGGTGAGAGAGTATGACGAGGAAGAGAGGGAACAAGTCTATAATCATAAAAGTAAGTGTTATTACAAGCTCTATGCAGACGACACTCACTTAAACTGTTTTCCTCATTGGTTATTTAATATTAAGCCTCAGCTGAACTAAATACCTTGAATAAATTCAAAGTAGCTCCTCCAACTATTCGGTGTATTTGCCGCACTTTGGTGTCTACGGACAAGTAAAATAATGTATTTTCAATGTCAATAACATTGTCCCTTTTACTATGTGCAAGATATCTGTGATTAAATTAAAAAAATACAAATATTTCTATCTTTACCTCATTCTCTTTAGAAATAAAGGTCATTTTCATTATTAACAATATGCAAAACAACTACTGAATTTGCTTAGAGACTATTTGATAACCTGCATTATTCTACAGTTTTTGTGGGATCGCACCAGGAGGACGCTCTATTTGGCGCATGTGGATAGCCAATGTACCCAAAATGTGCTAAAATGTTTTTTGGCCCCAGAGAGGGACTTTAGTTGCTTTCTCAAACCTATGTCTACTAAGGGGTGCTATATGCACTTCCTTCAAGCTTTCGCTCTGTGACAGAAATCAATGTTTGTATTAACGCCTCTCATTGTGCGCGGTAAAAAAAAATACAGAAACCGACTAGACTCACTATTATGGGCCTGTCAAGAAGGACAAGTTAACATCTATTTGTTAATTGAAATCTGTCTAGGATGACACGCCTGGCTAAATACGTAACATGTCTAAAAGCTGAAGAGTGGACCATGTTTTATAGTCTTCTTTCATGAAAACCTGAAGTCCGGCACAGAAAACATCCCGGCATCATCGTGTAATTAATTGGGTACCTGTATTTGTTGATGATGGAATTAAGCAGACATTTGGAAATCTTAGAAATAGAGTTATTTCTTCAACTTTTTTTCATGGTAATCTTGGAATATTTAATCAGGGATATTCACACACCACAAACAAGTCACAAAATCCCTTTTTTGAACGTATTGGTTCATCTGAAGAATATGGGGTTTCATAAATGGAAGATCGTATACTAGTAGTTTTGTAGAAATTTACAAAAGGCATACGTTCCTTTACTCACTGATTTCTCTGCAGTTTAATATTGACATGGCCCTGATGTGCTGTCATGTCTGCAACATCCCTAATCATTACAGCAACAACAGGTTATCACAATACTGTAGCTTATTTCACACTGACCTGCGGCAGGGACAAAATGCCTTGAGATGGAGGCACGGCTGACGCCCATGTGAAAAGAATCATTCATCTTTAATGACTGGTGATGATGAGTAACGCTGGGACTAAGCCACAGCCTTTCAGCTCATTAACGTTTCAGCAGCTCATCATCATTGTGAGCATTGTCACAATGACGTAGATCCGCCAATTAGCGCCGGATGTACAGGAGATGACAGCCGCTGGTAGATGGGTTTCACAAAGAGGGAAATATGATATCATTTGCATCTACTCACCACAATATTTCAATCATTAATTTGTTTGTCCTATATCTCACAGATGCACGATTGGACTTAGATTGGGAGACTTTGGAGGACAAGTTTACTATTTGAACACATTGTGTTCCTCAAACCACTCCTGAATAATGTTTGTAGTGTGGCATAGAGCATTATCCTAATGGAAGAGGTCACTGTTATTTGACTATATTAGGGCGATACTTGGTTTGCAGCAATGTTTAGGTAGTGCTGCACTGCTTGCAATTTTCTTGGACGATCCGCGATTATTATAAAGTCCGACCAGCCCATACTGATTTTGGCCAATTTTATTTGAAAAATCCCTATGAGTTGTGTATTGTAAGTGCTCTTATTTTTAAGGATTACAGTGGAAGTAACAATTGTGTAATGTGTTCGTATTCTGACCTGTTGAAATGAATATACCCTCCTTCCCCCCGCCATGCATTTCTTAAACCAACTGTATGACATTTAAAAGTGAAAATAAATCTTTGTAAGCATTGTTCAGTCCATTATATTTTATATGTTTGCTTTGTTCAAGGACTTTAGGGATTGTGTGGACATTAGTTTTAAAACCATAAATGACAGCATAGACACATTCATACAGCAGGCTTGTGGCTTGCTCTGAGTCACCACTAGCTTTAGCCGCTCTGCTACCAATAGCGTCTTAACTTGGTATGTTCCTCAGGGTGATTGAATTTAAGTGTTTGATTCAGTTTGTTGTGTCGAACGTACCCAGGGTTTTTCCTAAACAGCTTATTTTTTTCCTAACTAGTGTTACAGTGCCACAGTGGTTGGCACTGTTGCCCCACAGAAAGAAGGTACTGGGGGGTTCCAGCACCCCCCCGACCCTGAACAGGATAAGCGGTTTATAATGAATGAATGAATGAATGAATAGTATTACAAATTGGGGGGCTTTTTATTTTTTGGTTTACTTGAGACAGTTTTGGAGCCATGGTAGCTCACGCTTTATGTGCATGTACGGTGCATGCGTGTAACTGGCATGTAACCCGCCTCAATTGAGGCTGCTTGGCCGATTACCGATTTCATCAAACTAGGCCTTGCAGCACCGATCGATCAGCCTGTTAGATAGGTGATATGTGTCAAAGCAATATCCACATGAATTGTGGGATCTAAAGTTTCCAAACAGAACATTGCCCAAAGCACATCTTTTCCGCATTTGAGCAACAGACACACACCCAACTATCCAAATTAAGCAAAAGAAAATGTGATTAATAAGACTGTGATTCTTCTACTGCTCCGTTGGGTCAAGTTCTGATGCTGACGAGTCCATTGTAGGAGCTTTGGGCAGTGGACATAGGTCTGCATGATCACGTTAACTGATCTGGAGTAGCGCAGCCCCATACACAGCAAGCTGTTATATAACCCTTGGTTTTGACACCTTTCTGTCAGAACCAGAATTAACTTTCTCAGTAATTAATGTTACAGCACCTCTTCTGATATATCAGATTCAGGCGCAAGAATATGTGTCTCCCTATGGTTCAAATATATTAACTTCATACTTATGGAATTCCATAGAGAGCTAAAGTACACCATAGATTTATAGAATTTCAGATATGCCAGATAAATCCAAATCCATATCTTGCAATCCAACATAAAGTAAACAGTATGTACAAGTCAGCCTCTGTGGGAAAATTATCAGTTGATTTGCGGGAGTGTCATTGCAGGAGGCATTACATTCAAGTTGTGGTGGAACTGGAACAATAGAGTAAAACGAGTTAAACGGGTAAAAAGCAAGTTGATAAGCTTGAAGGGATCTTCAAATAAAATTTTGAGTGTTTTCTATCTGTTTCAGCTTGTGGGCTACTAAGAGAGAATTCCTGCTTTTGTTCAGAAAACACAGAAATACAGGGGAAATCTGGACTATAGGTATGATATTATTCCAATAGCATATTGTGGATCCACTACACCCAAATGTGGTTAGTTTCTTACATATCACTATATATTTTAGTTTTCAGCCCTTTCTTTATTCATCCATCCATTTTTTTTTAACCGCTTGCGTCACCAGTTTAACTACATTGCACATTTCTGGATTGTGGGAGGAAGACAGAGTACCCCCAGGGAGATTATGGCAACTCCACAAAAAAAAAAGCTCCAGGTCCTCATGCGGATTGGAACTGGAAATCTGTGAGACAGCTTTGCTACCCATTGCATCACCGTGTTGCCCAGTTTAATTAACTATAGCTAATTCACCACGGTCCCATTGGGGCTGGGGTTGGATATCGCCCATTTTCGAAACACTGAAATTTTGTTACCAGGATCAAACAATGTTCCTTGTTAGGAAGTAACCAGTGAGGATAGGTAAATTGGGTAATTCTGGCTTTTCATGGTATGGCCTCAGTGTATGAGTCATAAAACCTTCTGATTGCGGCGTGCACTATGACCTTGGACTTTGCTCCTTAAACTCAGCAGCCGATCCGAAATAACATTTCATATCATATGGACGCAGGATAGGCTGGAAGTCATCTAATATCTAGCTGATCTGATGGGGTCAGCGAACACATACACCATCCGCCTGATCATGTGACATGTATACAATTGACTATCTGCTTTCAACAAAGCCTCAGCACACAGACCGTCTAGCCTTGGGAAAATATTCTGAGAAGCACAATAGTGCTTTCACACCACTTTGCTTAACACGCAGTCATTCATCAACTCACTGTGACCAAAATGTATTCAACATACAGTATAAAAGTCGTATGGATAAAACAATACAATTTTACATTAATGAGCATTCTTTTACAATAAAGAAACATGTATGTTTGTGAATACACTCCCTTTTGTGAGCGTGAATGGGCAATTAGAAGCTGAATGCTAGTTTAGACCGGCTCCTTATGTGTCTCCTGTTGATTGTTATATGCACAGTCAAAAACACAGCAGACTCCCTTCACACAAACCATGAATAAAAATTTACATAAAAATTTAAATGCAGAAACCAAGAAATATGTTTAGAAACGTCAGTTTACAAATGGAGTTTAAAAAGTAAGCTGCTCTATGCCTCATCCAAATATTACAACAAAAAAAAATCTGAGTACCAGGTAGGGTGCAGTAAAATATTTTCCATTTCCAAAGGTTTTGGAAATGGAAAATAAAATTGAACATATCAAGTAACAGTCAGTGGGAGTGATTTAATGTATATGTCTACACCCATAATGTGTGGCTGTCCATCACCCACTGAGTTGAATCTATGGGACCATTTTACCTCTTAATAGGTTTCTTAAATTGGTGTCTTTATGTTTCCTTTTCTCAGTGGTGAGATTTCACATTTAGTTGCTTTTTCTTGTGCAAAATTATAAGTATGAGCCTGAAATTTTTGGTTTGGGATGGAGGGACAGGGCGTAAATGTGAGTGCTACCCTAATGAGCAACAAATAGTAGAGGTGCACCGATTGCAATTTGTTTAAGCCAATCACCTATCACTGATTTTTATAAAGTCTGACCAACCGATACCGATTTGGGCCGATTTCGATTTTTTTTTTCTTTAAAGTTTTAAAATCACAATGAGTTATGTATTGTAAGTGCTGTCATTTTGAAGGATTACAGTGCAAGGCTTGTTGGCATTGTGTAATGTGCATGTATTCTGACATGTTTGAATTAATGAACCCTCCATCCTCCCCTTCGAGCGTTCTTGAACCAATTTTATGAGATTTCAAAATGAAAGTAAAACTTTGTAAGCCTCATTCAGTCCAATATAGTTTATATTTTGGCTTTGTTCTAGTACTTCAGGGATTGTTGCTGGTTCTGCGGTTCCGCTAGCTTTAGTTGCTCTGCTAACGCTATGTTAAGAGACTTCACGGCTTGTGGCTGGCTCACCGCTGCCAGTACCTCTGCGAACGTTAGCTTTTTGAAGCGTCTTATGTTGCTGGGGGAGATTAAATTTGAAGTATGTGATTAAGCTTGTTGTGCATAACGTTTTTCGGGTTGTTCCTCCACAGCTTATTTTGTCCTTACCGTTGTTGCAAATTGTGAGCTTTGTGTTTTCTGGTTTACTTGTGAGATGTTTGCAGCCATGTTAGCTCTTGCTCGGTGTGCAAGTACTGCAAATGTGTTTCACTGGCAGCCAATCGGTCTCAAGTTATGCTTCTTGGCCGATTGCAACAAACTTACGCCTCCTGGCGCCGATCGATCATCGCACCCCTTACAAATAGTAATATTTGTTATCTTACATGTAATCTTTGACCTATAGGGTTATGGAGTAAATAACAGTATTTGAATACACACTACACCTTGAAGCAATCTTGTGGAATATCCTGTATATTCCAATATGCAATATTTTTAAATATATTTTTATGTTTTTAAACGTAGTGTTTTATTTATTTTCTGTATGTATTTATTTGTTTTGAATGTGTGTCTGTGATGTTTGTGTTTACTGTATGTTCCAGTAGAGAAACCGAATTTCGTTGTACAGCTGTGCAAAGGCAATAAAGACGTTGAATTGAATTGAGCAGCAGTTTTAAGAACCGTGTGTGCACAGACACACACTGTGTGCTGATTACTCTAAAACAGTCAGCGATTATATTCTAGCTTTACCCTTTTTCCCAAAATAGTGGAAATAGGTTTGGAAATGGAAATAAACAGGATGGGAGAGCGTTTCCCTACCATGTTATCTCTGGCTGAAAGATCTATACATGTGGTCTCAGCCACACTCATGCTCCCACTTCCACTCAGGAAACAGGTGAGATACAACGCAATATTTTTGAGATACATCTCGTTGTTAAAATGATCTTTTGTTTGCTTTCTGATAAGTTTGACCGGTTGAGTTGGCTGTTATTTTCAGTGTTCCCAGTAGCAGGAAACAGCTGCAGCTGATGTGAACATTTGAAATGCTCTGGCCTGTTTTGCATTCTCATCACTTTAAGATACCATTGTTATACATTTATTTATATGTGGATTGAATAAAAAGATGTGAGTAAATAAAATCATGTGGATAGAGTTCTGAACTCCATCACTACCAGAGAATCTAGAGAGTACATTAAATCCTCTCCAAATGTGATAGGCTGATCTCCTGAATCACTGTGTCCCCCAGCACCTGCCACATTTATGATAATGTACATGCACCAACGGTGGTTAATGGAACCATGACCCCCTGCAGATCCTGGAAGTTATAAGATGGGCTTCAATGGATAAGACCTGTCCTGCACTGCCACTGCCATTAGGGAATGCAGTATTCATGAAGGGGTGTTCTTGGTCTGTTACACTAGTGGAACATGCCAAAGTTACCTCAACATAAATTGAAGGACCCAAGATTTGCCAGCATTACATTGACATCAATCCTCCCATTGTGTATCTTGGTACCAACTCTAGCCCAGGTACGCACACACATACCTGGCCGTCTTTATGATATTGAAAAAGCACGATTCATCAGACCAGGTCCATTGCCCCGTGGTCCATATCTGATGCTGACGTGTCCATTGTTTAGCATTTTTGGCATTACACAGAGGGTCACCATGGTCACCCTGACCGGTCTGTAGCTACGCAACCCTATACACAGAATGCTGTGAAGCACAGTGTGTTCTGACAACTTTCTCTAAGAAACAGCATAAATCTTGAGCCTTGGGCAACCATGACCCTGCCACCAGTTATTCCTGCTCCGTATAAATTAACTTCAGAGTAAAATATTAATTTCCTTCTAAAAATATCACGCCTTGGCCAGGTGCCATGGTTACATTATGAGCAATATTATTCTGACCTCACTTGTTGCCGGTGTAAGTACGCTTGGTGCATGTTCCCAGTTAACACTCACCTTAACAAAATGTACAATCCTTTAAAGAAATTGGTTATTAAAGAGCTATATCAATCTGATGTCTTACACATTAAATCACCAATAAACCAGTATGAGAATATATAAAGAATATAAATAAATAAGTACTCTTATAGCTTTCTGTTTTGGTTTTAGGATTTTCTTCTTCAATGTTTAATGCCTGATCAAAACTGCATTATAGTGTCCAATACTGAAACTCATTTGTGAGTTGCAGATTTCAGTTTGGAATCATTCCTGTAAAGTTACTGACTGGGATCATGTAGTTATTGCGATACACACCTGTAGCCTGGCCTTATCTAGAGCCACTCCCAGGGTGAAACTCCCACAAATGAAACATGACTCAGCACTCTGAGTTGTTCTCTGTTCTCTAGCTCTAGACCTATGCTTCAAAGAAAATTTTAAACGACAACGATACTCTTGTACAAAGACAATATAAGGTCAGACAAAATGACTCAGATCCATATTTCATACTATTAGTAGATAGAACAACTGACCTGAGATGGACCATCACACACAATAAGGGAACAATAATTCACTCCTCAGTGGTATTTATATATATATGTATATATATAGATACATATTTATTTATATATATATATTTATAGATATATATTTATTATATACATATATATATTTATTATATATATTTATTATATATATTTATTATATATATATATTTATGATATATTATTTACTATCAATATTGAATAAGTAACTGCGTTAAATGGACAAGTAGTCGTATACACCAAACTATTGGCATTCGTGACACCCCTAAAGGGTAGAGCGTTTTCATTCGGTTTAATGGATCCATGTCTACGACCTTCAGGTGGACATATGAAAATGGAGCTGTTGTCACTTGAGCGGTGCCTAAATCTCCATGCTGTGGGTCGTTTTTACAGATCAGAGAGGAGCAATAAAGAGGCAGCAAAATAATCCTGCCTTGTACCGACTGTGAAACATAAGCTATTGTTTGACCGAGATCAAGCAAAAACTCCGGAATAGAACAGGAACAGCGGTTCAGTAAGTAGGGTGTTTTAAAAAGATACCGAGATTCAGGAAGCATGTTCAAAAAATTTATCCATTCGCAGAAAAACAATAATTTACCCGCACTGCAGCCAATGTACTTCTAATACTCGTCCCAACCCAGATAAATTGGGAGAGTTGTGTCAGAAGGGCATCCAATATAAAACAAATTCCATATTAATACAAAACTGATTTCCAAACCGGATCGGTTGGGGTCTAGTCTAACCCTGTCGTGACACCCCTAAAGGGTATAGCTGAAAGCAACAGATGAACTGAAGCTCGACTCAGATACAGGATCAGTGTTTGATAAAATAAAGATTGTTTTTTTTTCTCACAAGTAACTGTGCTTTTACTTAAGTAAGGAACCAATTCTTTTACCTCTACTTAAGTAAAGAATTTATGCTTCAACAAATTCCTACAAGAGTTATTGTACTTTCACTCGAGTAAAGATTGGAAATGCACTACGAAAACTGCAATCACAAAAGTAATTAGTAACAACAGAGGACAGATAAATGTAGTGGAGTACAGTGTGAGCTGTAGTAGAGTGTGAACTATTTACTTCTGAGATATAGTGGAGTTGAGATATAAATTGTATAAAATGGAATTAATAAAGGAAGTATAAGTACCTCCAATTTGTACTTAATGCAATACTTGCATAAATGTGCTTAGCTACTCTCCACCACTGAGTTAAATGTAACACTGTGAAGTAAAATATGGGAATATTGTATACACTTTATCACTAGAGTGTTTGGTATTGTTATTCCCCCACCAATTGGAAGGTTGGCGGCTTGATCCCGCTCTGCATCCACAGCTTCCGTGTCATATGGTCCTTGAGCAAGAACGTTAACCCTAATTTATAACTGCTCAAAAACAGAGATCTGTTTCATTTGTTGCAATGTGTATGGCCAAAGATAACAAAGAGAGGTATACTTTATTAAACACATAGTTCCTCTATCAGTTTTAAGATCAGGATCAACGTCATTTATCATAAAGTGTAATCTCGCCAGAATATGCACTTCGAGGTCAGTAATAATGCCAATCTATTGCTTGGGTGCAAATGTTTGGTGATCGCTCGTATATTAAGTCGAGAGAAAACTTTATACATAAGGTTATTCAACAAGGTTGTTCGCTCCATTAAAGCTCAATTAAGAGACTAGAAGCCCAGGAAAACGCTTCCAAACTGTCACCAATATCTAATGGGACACTGGACAGCTTCTGGTGGACCACCTGAAGTCCGATCCACATCACCGTTAGCTGCAAACCTACAACTGTTGTTATTGTAGACTGGCGGGTCTTCTTACCTGACTGGCTTTATGGAACTGTTTCTTCAGCCCAGCCACAGACATCTTCACTGACCGTCACCTCCGCACAAACACACCGGGAAAATTCCACAATTTACGTCCGAGAGAATCACAACACTGCAGTCATCATTCAGCAGCGCTCAGGACCAGAGTCCAGTTCAGACCGGAATCGGAAACCACCTCATCATCTTCAAAATAAAAGCCTTGGTTTTCATTATTGTTGCAAAGGAATCAGAAGTAGCGACGAACGTAGGCAAAAACAAATAAATAAAACGGGAGAAGGAAACATAAAAAAATACTTTAATGTGTGCCAGATGGTGAAAAAGAAGCAACTGGACCTGGACCTGGACTGTTTCAATGTTTGAACTGTTTTACTGTATGAACCTTGGTTGTTTCACTGTT
>VRLP01009801.1:2500-11607 GCA_009660295.1 Lophius piscatorius
CATGATTTTATCTTTGTTTATCAAACCTCCTCATTCTAGATATTCTAAAATGTTCTGATGTGATTTATCGTGGTTTCAATAATTTTTTTCCTTAAGGAGTTTAAAATGTACAAAGGTACATTCATTGGTCACATCATGGATTCCTGACGACTTCCTGTTTGTCACGCCAAGTACGGGAGGAGGAGTTCTACCCGTCCTGATCCAGGTGTGGTCCATCAAAGCGGTCCTGATCAGGAGGTCCGCAGTTTCCTGCAAACACGAGTCCAATTCTGTAAAAACTACCAAGTTGTCAAATTTAAAGTCATGAAAGGGAAAATTTGTCTGATTGAAAATAAGAATGACCTTCAGCGCTCAAATGGGGTCATGACCCCGAGTCACGCTTCAATCGTCGGTCGCTTGTAGGTTGGAGAGATGAAACATGAGATGCCCTCTGTAGCGGGGTTAAAGGTCAACAAACACAAGGGGTCGACGGTGGTTCAGTTGGTAGAGCGGTTGTCCACTTATCAGAAGGTCGGTGGTTCGATCCCCGGCTACTGCTGGCCACATGTCTCAGTGACCTTGGAGCAAGATACTGAACCCTGATGGTTGTTCCACTGGTGAATGAATGATGGTGTGAATGGTTACTGATCCTGATGAACATGTGACGCCTTCATGGCAGCTTATATCATCACTGTGTGGATGAATGAATGTTTTTGTGGATGAATGAATGTTTGTGTGAAAGGGTGAATGCTGACTCGTGTTGTAAAAATGCCTTGAGGGGTCCAGCAGACTAGAAAAGCTCTTTAGAAGTACATACCATTTACAAAGAAGAGATGTTTCTCCAGAAACCTGACAGGTGAGACCTATCTTTGTCTCCAGGTGGTGGAGGGAGACATTCCTCTTCCTCTGGGCTCAACCTGCCGCAGGAAGCGCCTCCGTTCTGCAGGAGGCGACGGCGAGGAGGGCAGAAGCTGCGCGTCCCGGCCGAACCCCGAAGGCTTGTTGTCGGCTAACGAGCTGAGCAGTTATGGCCAGCCAGAGGAGGAGGCGGGGCTTCAGACGCTGTGTCACCGCTGCCATATCGTGACGTCTCAGCTGAGGAGACAAGCTGCTGCTCTGAAGGTCGGGAACCACTCCAACCGGTTCTTATTTGCTTTGGTCGGTGTAGTTCTGGAGAAGAACAGGAGAGACGGGTGGGGGGGACACGGGGGAATCAAACCTATGTTTGAATGATTTGAGTTATGATTTAAGGTTCTGGTGACCAGAACCACTTCCTGTCATATTTCTCGCAAAGAATCTGAGTGACTGACGTAAGCCCCCCAGCTCCAGGTGCCCACTAAGATCCCCAGTGAACGTGAGACCCCCCCCCTCCAGTAGACCTCCTGGCTCTGCTGCTCGACCTGAACATCTGTCGGCGCTTTGCTTCATTTATTCTGAGCAGGTGAGGATCAGGGGTGTTTGTAGCTCCTTTGAGATGAATCCTGTGTTTGCAGCAGAGTGGAGGTTCAGGATGATGCTGAGTTTCTCTGTCAGGTTTTCATTCTGAGGCGAGAACAAGTGCGGTTGTGATGGGGGCGAGAGACCTTCACTGGCTATAGCGGTGACTCTCTCTCTGATTTGTTTGATGATCTGACTTTACCGTCTCTCTTCATCTCTCTTTTCCTCTCACCCTATCGCTCTCTGTCTCATCATCACGCTCCCTCACCCGCTCGTCCACTCACTCTCTGACACACAGAATGACTTAATGATCCTTGTGTTGTCACGGAACGAGACACAGAGAATGAACTCAAACCTCACGATGAGGCAGGGACTGTGCTGGAGGAAATCAGCCATAAAATTATAACTACGAACAGGTGAAGTCAGAATAACATTGACTATCCGGTTACCATGGTTACCTGTGAGTGGGTGGACTATATTACCTGGTGACCATGGTTACCTTTATGGATAATCATGGTGGATATATACATAGGATATAAGAAACATGTTAACCCGGTTAGAAAGAAAGACTCTATAGCTACTGTCAGCAGAAAGAGCTGCGGCACCATGAGGAGTTAGTTATGGTGTTTATGTCAGGTCGATATCGTCCTTCAGACAGGATCTGAACCAGCAACCCTGAAGAGCCTCACCAGACCGAACTGCATTATCATCGTCATCATCTTCATCATCATCATATGAGCTCTGATAATAATAATAAGAATAGAAATAGATCTTTATTAATCCCCACAAGGGGGAAATGATTGGTTTTAGCAGCTCCAGCATACAGATGTTCTAAATAAAAATACACATGTAAGTTAAGATACATAAAGTGTATGCAAATATATAAAGAAAAAAAGGAAAGAGTCCGATCTCTAATGGCATATATGTTATAAATTAAAATAGTCCAGTTAGAAATGTTCAAAAGTGCTATTAAAGGAACACACATGGTGTGTAGTCATTGTATAATTATCAGATACACACATAGTGTGTAGTCAGTTGATAATTATCGGATGCACACATGGTGTGTAGTGAGGTAGCAGAGTTCTGGGTTTCAGACACGACACAGTCTGACAGGGATTTGTAGTAAAGTCTGACTGCAGTCGAGACAAAGGACCTGAGGTGGTTTTCGGTCTCTCACTGAGGTTGAAGCAGTTTGCCGCTGAAGGAGCTGCTCAGAGCTCCACAGTCTCATGTAGGGGGTGAGAGGTGTGGTCCAGGATGGTTGTCAGCTTGGTCAACATTCTCCTCTCACCCACCTCCTCCACAGAGTCCCGGAGAAAGTCCAGCACAGAGTTGGACCTCCTGACCAGCCTGTTCAGGGTTGGTTTTAGCTTGTGTGGCGCCCCGGGCGAACCTCCTTTCCAACCCCCCCCCTTAAAAAAAAAAGAAGAATAATATACCCCGATCCACATCAGGAAACCATTATTTCAAGTAGCCAACCTACATTGTGGTTCAAATGCCTTATCAGATCTTAGAATGTCTTATTATTAATTCTTAACTACTAATACAAGAACTATTGTAGTTTCCCATCAGATCGTCATTTATTATATTTATGCCCAGTTCTTTAATTCAAGTGTTTATAGCTGCTAAGTTTGTAAGGGTTTGTATAATATATTACATGAATACCTATTTAAAATGCTTATGTTAAGTGGTTTGCTCAAATATCCGACTATGTAACAGCTTTAACTTAAACATTTACTCAGATCAAGATGCGATTTTTGTTGTAATTGTTAGTATGAGCAGACTTTGGTTCCGAAAAAATAAAAAGATTGACCCTAACATGCATTTATGTGAAATTTAGCTTATTACTCTGTTTGAATTCTTTACTAATACATTATCAATAAATATTACAAATTCTGCAGGCTGTGCGCAATTAACGGTCACCTCCCCTGAAAGCTTTGCCCCACTGGACCCACGCCACCCCATTAAAAAAATGATTCTGACTGCCCCTGCGCTGAACTCAAGACCTGGTCAATACACAAAACTTTAATGGCGTCACCTTCAACCTAAGTTGTGTTAGAGTTGTAATCATTTTACACTTACACATTGTCAGAATGTTTAGTTTCAACCACACAATGAAGAGATGAGCAGATGAATGAGTTTTGATTGTTTGTAATTGATTAGAAGAAGAAATCCTTTATTGATCACGTGAAGTCATACATAGTACTATCTAGTGAAATTATCTCTCTGCATTTGACCCATCCCTGAGGGAGCAGTGGGCGGATCCTTTGAAGCGCCCAGGGAGATAGGATTCCTGGGATTTATTCAAGGACACTACAACAAGTAGACCCTGCTGGGATTTGAACAGGCTACCTTCTGAGCTTCTGAATTTCTGATTGGGAGATGGTCGCTGTACCCACTGAGCTACAGCCGCCCCGTTAATCCTGGCAGTGGAAAGATCACAGATCATCAATGTTGGGTTAGGGTTAGCACCCTAACCCTAACCAATGAAGGCAATGGGTTTCTGATGAAATCTAGTGAGGGCACCATTGAGACTGTTGATAAGATCTGGACCTTGTAGGAGCTGATCTGCCGACTTTTTCTCCTCCAGACTAGATTACTGTAACGTGCTATTCAGCAGGATCCCTGATAAAAGTCTTCAAAGACTTCAGGGTGTTCAAAACATCTGAAGGATCCTGATGAGAGTGTAAACACCAACACATCACCCCCGTTCTTCATTCCCTTCCCCGTCTTCCTGTCTCCATGGCAACGTACCCCCTTACCTGAAAGAACTACTCACCCCACTGACCTCAACACGATCCCTCTGTTCTACCCACTCATACCGCCTCCGCCTCCACAAATTCATTATACTCTTTATGAAACTTTGGGTTCTTTGACAACTCTTGTTTCAGTTAAATGCTCTTTGTTCAGCGAGACAACGATTATTAGGGAACTCAACTTGGTCACGTCTGAAGGGTAATCGTATGTTGTAGTGATCTTCTTCTAATTTGACTGACTTTGTGACTCTTCCCATGAACATGTGATCCTCCTGTGACATCTTCTGGTGCTCTGGGAAGTAATATTTAATCTGCTGTTGCATCGACTCCCCCAGCCATACTACTGATATCCTATTTGCCATTTTGACCCTTTCAACACTTTTTCCTGAGTGGTCCATTAACAGTCCATCGTAGAGTGGTTTTCACAGCATACGGTTCATTTCCCTGACTGTTAATAACCATCCATGGTTCCAAGGCTTTTGATAAAGTTGTCTCCAATTTACAATCCAATATCGGATTTTATCTGCGGAATTTTTACTTTGCGAAGATATGGCCACTGATCCACGTCATCTTGAGTGGGAATATTTTCCACTTTCACTGGAAGGGCAGTTTGGGTAAAACCTTCAGGGTTTTTCCAAGTACTCATTGCTCTCAAAACCACTTATTTCCATACCTGACACCATAAATGTTTCAACAATTTGTCCTTGGTTCATGTTTCTCAACAGAATATTTGTTCTGCTTCCTGATGTTTGCATTTGTTTGTGCAGTGATTCTGTGCAGAACGTTGCAGAACTGCCTGGTCCCATAAAAGCATAAGTATAAGTCATATTTCCTCTTCTCTTCATTTTAACTTTCACGGGAACTATGGCAAGTTTGCGTTTGGAATCATCGCCCCAGTGTCATTCCCTGCATCTGTTTGATTCTTATTCACCATTTTACTGGTAACAGCTTTATCCTTTGTATTTTCATCATTGCAGTTGTTTGTCTGGGTTTTGGTGTTATGCAGGATTGTGGGATGTTTGAGTTAACACACTTGACAAGTTACTTTCTGTTTGCATACTTTGCTCATGAGACCTACTTCAAGACACCCAAAGCACACTCCATTTCCTTTCAGAAACTCCAGCCTTTCCTCATGGGTTTTCTTTTTGAGTTGTACACAATAATCCAAATCATGATCTCCTTTGCAAAACAGGCACTCCTTGAACTTTCTCCTTTTATGGGAACATCTCTGCGACAGGAGTTATATTTGGTAATGGTTTCACAATGGTGTTGAATTCACTGAATCCACTCTTTAGCCCTCTACCTCTGGAGAAGATGGGCCTAATAATAATTAATAATAATACTTATAATAATAATAATAATAATAATAATAATGAGGACCAACATGTCCCCACAGGTAAACCAGGTAGTTTTGCAAGAAGTTTATGCGTCAGTTCTATCTGGACTTGAAGGTGCCTTATGATTCGTATATGAACTCAGATAGGACTTGTATATGAACTGATAGGTGACTCTTACATGGACCCGTCAGTGGGCTAGGACTCGTATATAGACAGACAGATTGATAAATAGAAACTTAGTTAATCCCCAAATGGGGAAATGTAGTCATTGCAGCCGCTCCAGCATACAGACATTATTATTATACTAAAAATGAAGAGACTATATAAAAGGACTTAAATTGAAGATATACTTTATAATAGGCATCTTATAGACATGTTTAGATGAACATTATATATAAGCATTATATATATACACATATACACATATACATGTGTATATATACATAGACCTACATATGCATGTATACATACCCACATATATGCACATATACATGTATATACATATACATAGTATATATACCTATATTAACACATCCATCCATATGTGTTTGTATGTATATATATATATATATATATATATATATATACTCAATCCAAAATTGAATAATAAAAAAATACACATCTAAGTTAAAATACAGGAATAAAGTGCTTGTAGATATAAAGAATAAAAGAAATAGAGTCTGATATTGATTGGCATATATAATATAAATGAAAATAGTCCTGTTAGAGATGTGAAATAGTTATCTGGATGCAGATGTGCAGTAGTGCAATTAAAGGAACAAACATGTTGTGTAGTCAGTGGATAATTATCAGATACACACATGGTGTGTAGTCATTGTATATTATCTCATCCAATGAGATGAACTCACCGGACTCTTCATCCAATGAGATAAAAGAGTCCGGTGCGAGTTCGTTCAGCCACGTCTCCGTGAAGCACATAACGCTGCACGCCAGATACTCCGCCTGCAGCCGGGTCTCATTAGGGAGAGATCTCACATTCTCACATTCCTAACCCTTACCCATGGTATGCATGGTTTATACAATCTATTCTTCATCCTGCGCTTGATTCTGGCTCTGCATCGCCTCTTCCTCCTCCTCAGCTCCAGGGGGTCGCTCTGCGCGGCGTATCGGGCGTTCCTCAGAGCTAACAGCTGTTTCCGGGTGAAGGTTAGGTGGGTCATGGCTGGAGGGCAGTGAAGCGGTGAAGAAAATGGTAGAAAGCAGTTAGCTAACAGCCTCACAACGCGTACTTCCAGAATGTTGTGGCTGATCACGCGGATTGTGCAGAAAAAATAAATAAAAAATACAATAAGTAAATACAGTTTAACACTGGTAAAGACAGACGAGAAGGTATACAGAGGTAAACAGATAAACACAGTTGAACATAGATAAACACAGTTAAAGATAGATAAACACAGATAAACACAGTTGGTGTGTTGATGGCCGGGTTCTAATGTAGCGCTAGTTTTTCTGTGTTAAGCTAACGCTATCTCCGATGATGAGTTGGTTCTAATGTAGAAATCTAATGAAAAAATATTTTTACTTTCAGCCTGAGGAACAAATAACAACAGAACATATAAGAATATTATATTCCATTTATTTACAGAGACACCCCTAAATGTTACATACTGGAGCTTTGAATCATGTTTAACGATCTCTCTTGACTCCTCCCTCTCTCAGGGCCCTTCCTGCGCCTTGAATCTCCTAGATGAGCTGCAGCGCCCCCAGTGGTATCGTCGTAGCCGCCGTGATCCTGTCGACACTCGCTGTGATATCTGCAGAGGCTCCTTCCACCAGCTAAGACGTCCGGCTCGGTTCCGCCCACCAAAAGTCAGCAGGGAGATGACGCCTCGACTCGGCTGTCCGAGTGCTCCAGCCCCCACCATCACCTCCACCCGCCCAGCCTCAGTGGGAATCTATGGCCCAGAAGAGCTACCGGTGAAGCAGCAGAGATGGTCATACGAGGAGCAGCTTGGGGGCGGGGATCTGTGGGGAGGGGGCGGGGTCCATAGCACCTATTTGGGAGGGGGTGGAGCTAAGGGCCTGGCCGCAGTCACGCGCCTCCCTCTCAACCCACAAGACTACCTTGAAGGGGTTTGGAGAGTGTCAAGCAGATCTCCTGAACACACTCAACATTCTGCGGTAAGCAGAGAGAGTCAATCCTCATGAAATATTGCTATTGATATTTTACATTTCATACAGCGGGTCATTAAAAGATCAATGACTCATAATTTTCCACTGACAGGTAACCTTGGTAACCAGATAATATATCCCACCCACTGACAGGTATCCTTGGTAACCAGATAATATATCCCACCCACTGACAGGTAACCTTGGTAACCAGATAATATATCCCACCCACTGACAGGTAACCTTGGTAACCAGATAATATATCCCACCCACTGACAGGTATCCTTGGTAAGCAGACAGTCATGTCACTTGTCCGTGGTTGTAATGTTATGGGTGATGAGTTCAAATTGATAGCTATGTCCTACAGTCCATTTTTCACGACCATTTATTTCAGACTGATCAGGACACTGTGTCTAGCTTCTGGCTGATTTCTGAGAATCCAGGGGTCACAGGTCAACTCATTTGTTCCGGTGAGTCACAGCTGACGCTTCAACAGCCGGTAAAGCCCCTAAGCACTGATGGGAAAGCCACGTCTCCTTCATCCACCTCATCAGTCCTCATCGACACGCTGAGAGGAACCACAGCCTGTTCAGTCATGCCAACAAATTCCTAGAAACCCAAAGACGGCTGAAAGTAGACAAGACTGTTTTTACTTTTTCCAGGAGTATCTGCATGAACTTCAGCATACAAGAGAAGAACGGACAGAAGTGACTGAGAGGGTTCTCCCTCAGCTTTGGTGCAGATCTGGTCTCATAATCTCCTTTAACTCAGAAGGTTAAAGGACCCTCTCTCATTCAGGTATGAAGGTAAGATAGAAAAAAGAGCCTATTGAGGTGATAGACATGAAACATGGTGGCGATATCTCCATCCTAAAGAAGTCCACTAATGAGAGTTGGACCAAGAACCTCACTGAGGAGTTTCCATTATAAAACAAATGTTTCAACTGAGACTGCATATTGCAGTCAGACAACTGCAGACAACTGCAGACAACAACAGTTGTTTGAAGGTGTTTTCCAGAAAGATCAGGTCTAGAACAAACTCTTTATATAATTATCTACAGGACCCAACAAATTCCTCCTTGAGCAGCACTTGGCGACAATGGCGAGAAAAAAAATGCCCTTTAACAGGCAGAAACCTCGAGCAGATCCAAGACTCAGATTGGACGGCCTACTGCCATGACCGGTCGGGTTTGAAAAAAAGAGAGTGAGAGCGAGAAAGAGAGAGACACGGGTGAGGAGAGATACAGACGGGGGAAAAGCAGCAAAGATATCAGCTATAATCCACGTTCTCCAACCGCTCCATGGTCGATAATAACATTAATATTAATGTAACATATAGTGATAGTTTATGGGGGAATACTATACAATAATAATAATAATGATAACAACAATAATCATCATCATGAGCATCTTGTGATCAGAGGACATCCAGCAGGTCCACAGCAGCAGAACCATCACCAACCATGTGA
>VRLP01009802.1:0-11598 GCA_009660295.1 Lophius piscatorius
ACTGGAAAAAGTAGTTGCTGCCCACCTCCAGGACCACCTCAAATACAACAACCTCTTTGAAACCTTTCAGTCTGGTTTCCGCTCCGCCCACAGCACAGAAACATCTCTGCTTAGAGTCACAAATGACCTACGGATGGTAGCAGATGCTGGTTCACCTTCCCTCCTGATTGTCCTTGATTTGTCTGCTGCTTTTGACACAGTTGACCATGGAATACTCCTACACCGCCTACATCACACCACTGGACTCACTGCCACCGCCCTAAACTGGTTTCAATCCTACTTCACTGATACAACAGAATACATTTTCCTTGGAAGTTCAAGGTCCCGGACACACACCGTCACCTGTGGGGTCCCCCAGGGATCAGTCCTTGGCTCCATTCTCTTCATACTCTACATGCTCCCCCTTGGCCATGTCATCAGTCGATATGGACTCTCATTCCATTGCTACGCTGATGACACGCAAATCTACATAAAAACTGACACAGGTTCTTCCGCAGCCTCTCCATCCTCATCGTCATCATCATCTCCGCTGTCAACTCTCCGCGCCTGTCTGGAGGAGATAAAGGTGTGGATGAAAAAAAACTTTCTCCAGTTGAACAGCTCAAAAACTGAAGCAATTTTAATTGGCACCCCAAATCAGACCCAGTCTTCCTCCATAACCAGTATTACCTTCTCTGGTCACGACATTCCCCACTCTTCATCAGTTACCAACCTCGGCGTAAGATTTGACCCTCAACTCTCAACACGCCTTTGCCTCCTCCAGACTGGATTACTATAACGCACTTCTCATCTGGATCCCTGATAAAAGTCTTCAAAGACTACAATATGTTCAAAACAGTGCTGCAAGAATCCTGATGAGAGTTCGTAACACGAACACATAACCACTGTTCTTCATTCCCTTCATTGGATTCCCATCTCCACCAGGGTTGATTATAAGATCTCTCTCCTCACTCACCAGTGCATCCATGGTAACGCACCCCCCTACCTAAAAGAACTACTCACCCCACTGACCTCAACACGATCCCCCCGTTCTACCAACTCATACCGCCTCCTCCTTCCCCGGACTAAGCTCAGCACCATGGGTGATCGGGCCTTCTGGTCTGCTGCCCCTCGTCTGTGGAATGCCCTCCCTGACCATCTGAGGGCTCCACAGATGACTGAAAAATTTAAAAAAGGACTTAAAACTTTCCTTTTAGAAGAACCTATAACTTTAATTTTACATTGCTGCTTTTTGGTCAGTTTTTCATATAATTATTTAATTTTTTTATTGATGAATTTATCTGCTTTTACTTTGTAGCACTTTGAGATTTTATCCAAATGTAAAGTGCATTATAAATTAAATGTATTATTATTTATATTATTAATATACTTATGATCCTAAAATTAACGTTATTTCAGGGGTTTCATTCCAAAAACTCTGAACCAGTTACTCATTGGTTTATTTTGATCAAAGCACATTAAAAAACTTTTCAGGACATCCAATCATTATTGTCTAGCATCACTCTTTTTCTACCGCTTTTTTCCCTTCGGATGGTAGCATGTAACTGTTATATGTGTGAATATTGGAACCTGATTCCCAAAAAGTTTTTTTAACACTGTAAAGGCACCAAATATTTCATCAGTTTGTTCCACACTTAATACAGTGGGAGGTTTCACACTTGGAATTTTGGTCTGCGTCAAAGTGAAAAGTCCGAACTTCTGGATGATGTGAGGTATAAATTGATGCTGTTTGCCATTTTTTCTCGAAGGTGCAGCACAGGCCTTTGCTCCTTTATGAAAAAGCTGTGGAAATACAAATTCACAACTTCCTAACGTTCCCTGTAAAATTGAGGGCCGTCCACAATGAAAAGCCCAATCATCTCCTGACGAAGCACAGAAATTCATTGAGGGTTTACTCCATATGTATGCTATCTGGTGATCCCAAAGATTTCTTTCACTCCCCTGTTCCTTCATCAGGTCTGCGTCAAGATATGTATCTGATTCCCTGCTTTTTTTTCCCTCAAAAAACTCCCCTTAAGTCTGTCGATACTAATAGATTTCAGAACAAAATTTACGGGGTGTTAATCATGGTCAAATAGAAATCATATCAGGAGATGCTGAAGTGGATTCTGTTATGTATTTTGAATATATCTACGATTTGGTAAATGGACTGTAAATGGACTGTAATTATATAGCGCTATTCTAGTCTTCTTGACAACTCAAAGTGCTTTTCACAACATGAGTCAGCATTCACAAATTCACACAAACATTCATACACCAATGGAACAGCCATTGGGATAAACTTGGGGTTCAGTATCTTGCTCAAGGACACTTCGGCATGTGGCCAGGGATTGAACCCCTGACCTTCAGATAAATGGACGACCACTCTACCATCTAGCCAGAGGTGTGATCCTTAACCCTAACCCTAGATGTTTTGGGGGTTCAGTATACTAACAGTAGGTCAAAGTGAATATGCAACTGAATGGTCATAGGGGTGATGTACTGCAAATAAACATATTAAACACTGGCATGTTATATAATATTTAATGTAGTGTATAAAGGCTCAGTGTCATTCCTAACCCTCGCCTGACCTGCAATGAAAGATTTTGCTGTCAAGCACTCTGGACACAATTGAACAGACAAAACGCAGATATGCTCAAAGGAAGATATATTGTAATTACAATATAGGAGAACACAAACCTTGATCACAGGAAAGGCACATATCACTCAAAATAATTATTACAAGAGTGGTAATATATATATTGGTTTTCATCTGGTTTTCTTTACCTTAAGAAGATATAAACCAATTTTCCTACTTGTTAACAGTTGTTTGAGTAATGTCAAACAAATCATTTGCTCCTACATCCAAGGGTAAACCAGGAAACTGTGTCTTAGAACAAAAAGAGAATATGAAGTTGAACTTGATCAATGATCAATCAGTCACATTTCCCTGAAATATGTGAAATATGTCTCAGAGCAAGGATCTTGCCGCACATATAAAAAGTCCCTATTATAACTATCCTGAAAAAGATGACAAATCCAGTGCCCACAGAGTTCTGAGAATGCTGTCAGGGCTTTATATGTAAATGAATGAATGAGCCCTTAATGCTACAAGAAACTGCTGAAAGATCTCAGGAAGCACTACAAATACTAGGGGTGAGAATAAAAAAAATGACACCTGTTGCATCTGTTGAACAAGCTTTTTTTCCAACAACCCCACAGTTTATTCCTGGAGCCAGTTGCTTCAAGGCTGATTGACATTCACTCTCAGGACTGACAGGACCTCTTCCTCTGGTGAGTTTAATAAGATGCATGCATTTTCTAAATTCAACAATATTCTATGGTTTGGTAGCTTCAACCATGGGACTGTTTTAAAGGCTCTTCTGTGTCCTAAGAATTAAACTATTTTAAATTAAAGGAATAGCTACACAGTTTCACAGTCAGGGGTGTATAGTAACCTAGTTACATGTACACTTTGTCCAAGAGAAAATCAAGATTTCCCAAAATAATAATTCTAATAATCGCCGTCTTTAGGAAAAATCTGTTAATTTTCCATTTGTTCCTTTTTCATCAAATTCCATACCAAACGATCAAAAGACTCCCCTAACAAGTATTCTATGAATCAAAGTTGAGAGATCTTGATCATCTGTGCCATAGAGCTGCATGTCCTTCAAAAAATGATTAAAAACACATTATTGAGCAACGCCACATTGTAATTTGGCTCAATTTCCCCGTTCTGCGGGCAAAATAGATGTTTTAGCATGACACATGTGACCATCAAGGTTAAACAAAGGCAGGGTTGATGGCGAAGACCAGCACGCAGAAAAGACTAAAACATTACTGACAGCTGTTGGCAATGGTTAATTTATGTCATGCTGTGACTAGTTGCACAAAGTAGTCAACTGGGGACAATGGATGAAGAGGGTGATGGATCCGCATAGACTGAGTGGTTATCTGGAGCTGGAAGGCTGATGTACTGGCAGCATTAAGGATCTAGTTGAATGGAGAAAATCATATTGTTCCAGTGTTCTGCTTGACCCTGAATCTGACTTCACAACAGAGTACTCAATACCTGTGAGAATACCGTCCAATTTCCCCTCAGATGTTTGCAGACAGCATAAACCAATATAGTTGTGGGAGTTATCACATCCCTTTAATCCTGTATAGGCTATTGTTTGAACCAAGATGCAGAACACAGTATTCATCATGTAATGTTTTCTAGCGGTTTTCAAAAGAACTGCTTTCTTACAAATTTTAATTATGGCATTTTTTATCCCTTCTAAATAATTGGAGAGGCACTCAATAGAATGTGTAGGCTGAAACATTCTAAACATTTGTTAGATCCTGCTAATACTGGAGTACTGGAGCAGCTGTTCTTGGTCCTAATAGAAATCCTTAACACTGTTTAAGCTATTTATGTGGAGATTAGTCTAGCTTCACATCTCCTCCCACTAGACGTCCATATGGACATCTTTCTGGCTTCCTCTGATGATGCACCTGACCGGCAGCCCCTGCCAAATACAACATCAGCCTTGCCCATTGACTGTTGCTCTGTTTTAAACAACAGCAAAGTTCAATGGCCAATTCCTAACAAAGCAATGAACTATGAACAGACGGATATTTAGGCGGCTGACATGTTTCCCTGTACACAGCTGACACTGCACAGGTGGAGGGTTTCATCGTCCTGATGATAACCTCAACCTCAACCTCCTGCAGATTTCTGGGAAGCACTTTAGCGGTTGGGAAATCTCAAACTGTGAGTAAGCAGACTGGATAGGTAAAGTCGAGGAACCAGAAAGGACAGAACGTATTGAGTCAATTTTCGATTTGAAGAAAGCCATGAAATTATTACGGTGCTCTTCTGTAATTTCTGTAAGTGGGGGGAGTTTGTGGTTTAAGAAGATGATTGATATTGGAAAAAAGCTGCTTAGAATTTCCAGGACTGGTTTTGATAATGTTCAAGTAGAACAGTGACCGTGCCTCTCTAAAGGACTCTGAGTAGGCCTTTTGGTGTTCTCGAAAGGCTAGCTTGTGGACAGTGAGACCTGAAGCCTTGTAACGCCACTCGAGGGCATGCCCAACTGCCTTCTTTTTCCGTAGCTCGCTGGTGAACCAGGGGGCTGAGCGGGAGAAGGTTCCCGTTCTAGTTTTTAGAGGGGAGTGACGATCCAGGACGCTACTCAGGGAGTTATTATAGAAGTCCACTGAGTCACTGGCTGATACAAAGTGCGCAGAAAGAAAATGCTTGAGGTCGACTGTCATGGTTTCTGGGTTGATGTTTTGTAAATTCCTGAAGTAGATTTGAAGTTTGGGCTTGGTGAGGGGGGACACAAGTGACAATTCCATGGAGACCGCCTTGTGGTCGGACACACCCAGATCGCACACAAGGAGATTGCTGAGAGGAGCAGAGTCAGTGATGACAAGATCCAGAGTGTGCCATATGGTGTGGGTGGGGACATGGACAAGTTGCCTGCATACGAATGTAAAACAACTGGCAGGGGAGTTGACATTAATGTTCATATCTCCAACTACTGTAATATTGGCAGAGGTTGTGCAAAATGTCGAAAAAAGGTTGTACATGTCAGAGATGAAGGCTGGGTTTGGTTTGGGTGGTCGGTAGATTAGAAGTATGGTCATGGAGAAAGGGGGCATACTATTAAATGCCAGGGATTCAAAAGAAGAGATCTCTGGCAAGGGAACTGGAGACAAGTCCAAATCACTGCGGTAGATGACAGACAGACCACCACAACAACCTGTGCTTTGGGCTTTCTGGAGGTAACAGTAGCCAGCGGGACAGGCTCATTCAGGACAGAAAAAAACATCTGCTTGTTGCCAGGTTTCTGTAGAGCACATCACTTGTCCAGAATGTGGTCATGTATGAGGCATGATTTTTTTGTGAGAGATTGTGTATTAAAGAGTTTAATTGGAATAGTAGATGGAGCAGTGAGTCTCTGTATTGGCCGAAGAAGACTGAAATCCACTCCATGTTTTCTAACCCGCAGTCAGTAGCTTTATGGAGGAAACTCCAGTGCCACTAGTGGGAAGAGCAACAGTGTTCTGATGACGCACCTGAGAAGCGACGGTGCGCACGTCAGACCAAAAGGACAGAATTGAGTGATCGGAGCGGGAGTAAAGAAAACTTGGAACTGCAACTTATGTGAACGTAACGGGGCGGGTGAAGGAGTCCAAGTTGTTCAATAACTGATATGCACAACGGAGTGTTGTAGTTGTTGAATTTCATCAGTTGGGTGGCAGATTAATTTATCATCATGCCAGTCGTGGTGACTAGGCCGTTATTAGCTAGCCATGGACGAGACGCACAGAAGACACTTGCAGCAACAGGTAGGCAGACCGTCACCAGACTCGGTAGAATTCCTACAAATACAAATACAGAATAACAAATAAAAAAATGGATATAAAACCAAAAGGTTTGCCGGTTAGCAACAATAAAGGTATACTTGTCGGTTTACAGTATTGCAGGCTGTAGAACTCTGATGGAAAAGCAGCGAACAGACAATGCCAGCGTCCTCTCCCTTCAGCGTCCATACTGCAACATCATGACAACATTAATTACTAGTTATTAAGCAAAGTGTTTACACATGGGAAGATTTTAAGGCTATCAGAAGTCTGAAAATCTGAAACCAGTTGGTGTCTTGGCCGGATTGAGATCTGAAAAATAATCTATCTCATGTCTACGGGGGAATATAGTTTTGTTCTAAACCTGTGATTTTCACCAGATGTTTAAATTGACCAGACTGTGTGTTTTATCCTCCTTGTAGAAACTATTCAAGGCATTCCTTCTTTTCTTTTTCTATCAGGTGTTCCATTTTAGGGGAGGGAACAATTTTCTTCTCTCTGCTTGGGGCTGTTCCCTTTAAGCCGGCCTGACCCTACATTTGAGCCCGATTCACACTTGCAAATGAGCCTCAGGACTGCCGGGTAAGAGGGGCTGCTTACGTCTGAGTTGCGTCTGAGTTGCCATGCGGGTACGACGCATTATAATAGTAAAAGTAATAAGTAATAAGTAGTCATAATGAGCCCGGTAAGCCTGATCCTCGCTGGCAGTACCGCCTTGAACAGTAGAGCTTGCTAAACAGTCTTGATTGATCTGTTGTCTATTACTCATTGTCATTACTGTTTTGTTGTAATCTGTCATTGTATGCATGTTTGCATGCACGCAAAGTTCTGTGGAAAGGACTTTCCCACAGGGGACAAAAAAGTCTAGAGGATGCCAAAGAGGAGGTATCCAGGTGTGGTGAGAGAGGACTTGCAGTAGATCGGACTAACAGAGGAAGATGCAAAAGACAGGGGAAGATAGAAACAGAGGATCTGGTGATACAATCCCTAAAACAGTGCTTACACTGTACAACTTTTGAGTATGCCGGATGTATTAAGCAGGTAGATATGTTTGACTGTGATATGTGACATGACACATGAGAGATTATTTTTTAGATCTCCATCCGGCCCAAACACAAACTGGTTTCAGGTTGTCAGACTCCTGATAGCCTGAAAATCTTCCCATGTGTAAACACTTCGCTAAATAACTAGTAATTAATGATGTCATGATGTGATAATCTCTGCCAGCCATATCTTTATCTGTATGATACATCTGGCTCTATGGCCCTCTAATGAGGAGGAACATTGTTGCTCTCTCTAGCCCTTGTTCCACTGGTGTGTATGACCTGTGACCTAACCAATTGTGGCCTGAAAGTGTGACTCATTAGGAAATCAGCTGTCATTACTGACTGCATTAACAGACTACAACATTTGGATTAATCCCCTTCCGTGTTCAAATGTACATTTACTCTTCAGAGTAATGTTTGCTAAAAGGTTAAACTGCCAACTGTGTGGAAATATTACCCTGTCTCTTCAGTAATAGCCATCAGATGTGGGGTACCACAGATCATGTCAAGGACTTCAGAGGGTTTGGAGAGAACGACTAATACGATTGTGTTTTTCCTTTTCATGGAATTTGCAGACATCAGAGTTTGAATGCAAGTCACCTGGAGGCTTAATGTTTCTCAATGTCGACAAGACATGCAGCAAAAGTTATTCCAATTTGGAAAGTTATTCCAATTTGAGATACAATTCATATGAATTTTCCCAACGCAGAACAAATTGTTTCCACAACTCTGAGATGACTTAACAGAAAAACTCTACAATATTATGAGCAAATTTCTCTGGTCACTCCAAACACATGCGATGGAGAATATTGAAATTCCATCTCATAAACTAATAATTTAATACGACTTGATTGAGGAGAGTTGACAAAATGTAGTGCCATGTTGAAGATTATTTAATGCAGTGCATAAAGGCTCTGCATTAACCCTAACTGTAGCCTGATGTCAGACTATGAAGATTTTCATATGTCCTATATAAGATTATCCTTTAGCACAGAAGTAAGTCCAATCATTCTATTGGCTCCAGACTATCAAATCAAATGTAGACATGCTTACTAAAGTCACGTCATGATGGTGAAACACATAGTTTAAACTGTCGCTATAATGGAGACAGTTTATGAGTTGTATGGGAAGATAGGATAGGAGAAGGAGATATTTTAACGTTTGACCTTGACTAAATAACATATGTGTGTATGAATTTTCCCTATCTGTAGCAAATTGTTCCCATTTGTCAGACACATGTAGACAAATGGGAACAATTGTGTCTAACAATGTAGAAAACAATGCACTTCAAAAAAATTCCGTAAAATTTACGGTGAACTACCGGCTGCTATAGTTGAAGGAATTTCACCGCACGTCTTGACATGGCAAACCTCTTTTGAAGGATTGTCATTTATTTAGAAATGAAGGGATGCATTTGCTTAATGGTTAAAGGTTTTTACTGAAAATTTAAATGTACATACCAGCAAAATCATGTCATTTAACTTGAATGATACTTTAACAGTAATTATTTCCTTGTGACAAAACAAGCTTGTATTTTCCCAGTAAAATTCGGTTTGCAATATATTCAGACCTTAAAAATTAAAGTCATCTATTGTCTTGCATTTTATATTCTAATACTGCTGCAATTTGAAAGTTTTTACTGTAATTATGAAGTACAATTTTTTGTGTAAAGAAACAAGATGTTAAAAATATGCATGAGTTTATTGTCTTTTCACTATATATTATCACTTATGTCTTATTTATGGTAATTTGCTGTTGTTTTATCTTATGACCTTGTAAACAGGTTTACCATGTATCTATTTTTTTCCCATGGTATTTTACTGTAATGGATTCCACATGGGCACCATATTTCCGACGGTAAAATTGTGGCAACTACATCTGTCGGTATTTTACCAGTGTTAAATTTATACACTGGTAAAATTATACAGCATTTTTTTATAGACTAAATTTGTTTTACCATTACTTTTATCTATCTGTTGGCCCTGTGGTGAACTGGTGAATTATCCATGTGTATCCGACCTCTTATCAAATATCACCTGGGATAGGCTCCAAGCACATAACACCGAATAGGATTAGATGTTACAAATCCTTGATGGATGCATGCGACATCTGGAGATCATCATCACGCATTGGCTATAGGACAAATTCCTGGCTCAAGTTGAAACTGGACCAAAATGTAAATAATTACCATATTCTCGTAGCTTTGCGTTTGACTTGGAATTGAAACACTGTGTAAATGTGTAAAAATTTGTAAATAAGAATAGGGTTGTTCCGTGTAATTGGTTTGAGTTCTTTGGAATATGTGCCATGATTTTTACTTCAGGGGAGTTAACTGGTTGATCTATTATGTTTCATTTAGCAAAGATCACAATGTCTAGAATTTGTCTATGTCAGGAGTTTTCAAAACTTGCTTGCTGCAGGTTGCATTCTATCCCTGCTAGCTGCTAACACTTATCTTCGGTACCGGAACGGTGGTGAAAACCTTTTTGAAAGATTACTATCCATACAGCAATTTCTGCTACAGTAGCTCTTCTGCGGGTTCAGAAAACAGAAGCATGAATCAGTGAGCCAGTTAACCAGTTGTCCTTCCATTTACCACTTTGTAAGGTAGTTACCACTGTAATTCTTCTGAAACAGCCATCAAGACATCTTTTTTCAGTTTCTAACATCGAATTCAAGACAATTCGGAATTTCAAAAGTCTTTTCAATGAAGGTTGCATTTACATTCTCTATTAACTAATAATAGTAAAGGAATATTATAAACTAGACCTATGCTGTAGTCCCTGACAGCAAGGGTATATCCTCGAAAATACCCTAAACCCCTGCTTTCTAAGAAACCTCCGATTGAAATGTTGAAAACTAAATAAAAATGTGAAGTTTTGTCAGAAACAGTGTTATTCATAGAGAAAACTCCCATTGTGAGTAAAATATGAACTCCTCGAGAAAATATGATATTTACGTAAGAGCGTCTCACGTCAATTCATATTTTCCAAATTTGGACTAAATTTGACCAACGGTTGGGAAGTATAAGGGCCAAAAACATTGGTCTATGTGCATATGAAATTGGAGAATATCATCACATAGTTTTTGAGATATTTCTGGAAAACAATGTTTTTCATAAGAAAGCTCCCTCTACAGACTAAAATATTATTATTATTATTATTATTATTATTATTATTATTATATATATTATTATTCTTTGGGCTGTTCCCTTTAGGGGTCACCACAGCACATCATCTGTTCCCATCTCACCCTATCACACCAACCGTTTGCTACAGTATTTGACAAATATTGACAGCCTCTCACACCTATATTAGATATGATACCAAAACTGATACACGATTAGTCTGCGTTTTTTCTTCTTCTACGTTTACTCTTTTTCCCCAGTCAGTCTTTTTTTTTAGTAAAGTCCTCCTTTATAACGGTGTATGTTGGTGGGGTAGGGAGGGAGCTATGTTTTTGTAAATTTATTTTTATGTTTTATTAAACAAAAAAACATTGAAAAGAAAATATTACAAATCCACATGTGTTTATGTTCGCAGTAGGAAAGATGCGCAATTTGATGGATCTAAGCAACTTTGACCAAAATTATGATGTGTGGTGATCGGTGACAGGGTAATGGAAGCCCAAGCTCATTGGTGCACATGGGTAGCTAAGGCTAGCTTAACTGCTGAAAAGTACAATGCTTGTTCTGAACAGTCCTTGACCCTCCTAACGGCTTTGGCAATAAAACTCAGGGGATCTCCACAATATTGTGTAGAAATTTCTAAATACAGCTCATACGAAAAAGGAAACTATGGACAATGGATTTTTTGTGCAGATTAATTTAATAAAATTCAATTGATGAGAATTAACTCAACGATACATCTGGAACACAGTGTGATGTTGTGCCAATTGTGAGGGATACTTCCTGATGTCTTAGTGCATAACATCACATGAGAGTGTCCTAAGTTCAATTTAAGGTTATCCTTTAGCTAGAAAAGAAAAACTTTATTCATCACCATGGGGGATATTCTACTCTATCTAACACTAAAGTAAATGTATGTAGATGAGAGTTCAGCTTGTGGAGGTATAACAACACACCTTTTCTGTGTAGCAGATGCTATTTATATTAACATGGAACCATAGTCTGGAGACTTACAATGGAAAATTCCCTCACAAATATGAGGCAGGTGGTTGTAATATTAGTCGGGTCAGGAGTACCCCCCACCCCCGC
>VRLP01009803.1:2500-11597 GCA_009660295.1 Lophius piscatorius
TTCCTTTAAAAGGAACAAAATGTGGGTTTGGATTTTAACACGACAAAAAGAGCCAATAAAAATAAACAGAGATTCTTTATTTTCATCTTTTACTCTGATGTCAGATTCAACGAGTCAAAGATAAAATACAGACAAGGAACAAACCCTGAATTATTTCAGACTCACTTAAACCAGATATTAAACTGTTCCCACAAGATTTATGATTATTTCCAAAATGTCATTTACACAAAATAAAGAATTTGTTCCCAGGATGAACATCGTGATCCTACAAGAACAACAAGATCCTTCTCTTCTTCTCTCCTTCCCTTTCCTCCTTCCTACCTTCCCTTCCCTACTTCCTTTCCTTCCTTCCCTTCCTGCCTTTTCCTTCCTTCCTCTCTACCTTCCCTTCCCTTTCCTTCCTTCTTTCCTTCCTTCCTTCCTTCACAGCTTAGGGGCCTCAGTGAGACCTCCAGTCTTCTGCTGGGATTCTTGGAGCCATGAGATCAGGATCCGGTTGGTTTCTGCTGGTCTTTCCATCTGAGTCCAGTGCCCACAGTCCTGGATGTGGTCTCGGCTCAGGTTGGGGATCTGGGTCATGTAAAGGGACTCAGATCAGTTATCAGTCGTCTGGAATGGTCAAGCTGCTGGTTACTTCTCTCACCAGGTCCTCCATTCCCTTGGAGAAGTCCGCCAGCAGAACCGGGTCTTTACCTGTGGTCACCATCAGGGCGGGCATGAGCAGCTAGACAAACAAACAAACAAACAAACAATCAATATTTATTGTTAGCTAGTTTCAGCTCTCATGGCGAAGGTTAAATGACCCCCATGTTGGCCAGAGGTTTTAGTGAAACCAATGATGCATCATGGGAAAAGGGAGCGTTAGATAAATTCTGGGGTGGATTCTGGATCGATGTCTTTTCAACACTGAGACTTTTTAACAGAAACATAATAATAATAAAAACACCAACAAACCTTTCGGTTGTGAAAAGAAGACTTCCACTTCCGGTTGGCCTCGCTGTTCCGGTACCAGTTCAGCGGTCTCCTGCGGGTCAAACACCAGATGGTGAAGCTGCGGCGTCAGAACCGTTTAAAATGTTTCCTGTTGTTCTGATGGGGTCCAGTTCTTTTTTAACCAGAACTACTTTCTTTCTGTGTCGCTACGAAACTGGGTTCACCGGCCTACCAGTGTTCAGCTTACTGAGGAGTGACATTCTGTCCTCGCCCATTAGTGGTTATAATGTTCTGGCTGGTTAAGCCCCACCTGAAGCCTCGCTCTTTGTACTGGCTGACGTAATATTGTAGCTCCGCCTCCGTCAGGATGGCACTGCGAGGAATCTCCTCCGGCAGACCCACAAACAGACCTCCTGCAACACAGGGCGGCGTTTAGTGATGACTTCATCATGACGTCATGATGAAGTCATTAACGGGTCAAAGATGATCGGCCTCACCTCGAGCGCAGACGCCCGCCGTGCTGAGACCAGGACGGCCCCCCTAAGGTAAACAACACAGTTATGTACAACATGCACATGTGTGTGTGTGTATGCGTGTGTGTTCTTGTGTGTGTGTATGCGTGTGTGTCTGTTCATGTGTGTGTGTGTGTGTGTATGCGTGTGTGTTCATGTGTGTGTGTGTATGCGTGTGTGTCTGTGTGTGTGTTCATGTGTGTGTGTGTGTGTATGCGTGTGTGTCTGTGTGTGTGTGTGTGTGTGTATGCGTGTGTGTGTGTGTGTGTGTGTGTGTTCACGTGTGTGTGGGTCTCCTCACTACTTCAGCGCTGCTGAAAAAGAAGATCTTGAATGTTCTCTCCAGGTCTCTCTCCAGCTCGTCCTCGGCCACGCCCTGTCACACACACACACACACACACACACACACGTACACACACACACACACTCAAACATTTATAGTCATGTGACCAGAGAAACAAGAAGGCTCCAACATCCAATGACATTTTTTCAGCCAAGGGTTTATGTTCGTGTTTAGCTAGCCTCTAGTCTTTATGCTAAGCTACACATCAGCCATAACATTATAACTACCGGCTGCTGGGATGATGCAGACGGACTTACGGGCTTCTGGAAGTAGATCTGGTAGTCGAATATGGGAATAGACGTCTCTTTCTGTGCGTCGGGGGCCGAGGGGTTGACGCGGAACAGGGGCGTGTTGAGAGACGCCACTCCCCTTCGGACAGGAGAGGAAACAGTCAGAGCGGCGGCGGTGGCGGCGGCGGCGGCAGGGTGTCACACGTCGGCCGTGTTAGAGCGCTCACCTGACCCGCTCAGGGTAAAACTGGGCCATGTCCCACACCAGGGCGCCGCCCCAGTCGTGCCCCACCAGCGTGACCCGTGGCAACGACTGGACCAGGTTTGAGCCATCAGAACACGTACCAGAAGTAAAAGTGAGATAAAGATCTGAGTTAGACTGAACTTCAGGACTAGACTAAACTTTAGAGATGGCTCCTTTAAACGTGAGTGAGTGAGTGAGTGAGTGAGTGAATGAATGAATGAATGAATGAATACTTGTGTGATTCAGTGAAAGGATGAATTTCTTACCATCTTGTCCATAAATGAGATTAAATCCTGGAAAAAAGATAAAATATTACATTATTCAACATCAAAGGAATCCAGTGGAGGAGAGACGTGTATATATATAGGTGTGTGTGTATATGTGTGTGTATATATGTGTGTGTATATATGTGTGTATATGTGTGTATATGTGTGTGTATATATGTGTGTATATATGTGTGTGTATATGTGTGTGTATATATGTGTGTATATATGTGTGTGTATATGTGTGTGTATATATGTGTGTGTATATGTGTGTGTATATATGTGTGTGTATATGTGTGTATATATATGTGTGTGTATATATGTGTGTATATATGTGTGTATATATGTGTGTGTATATGTGTGTGTATATATGTGTGTGTATATGTGTGTGTATATATGTGTGTGTATGTGTGTGTATATATGTGTGTGTATATGTGTGTGTATATATGTGTGTATATATGTGTGTGTATATGTGTGTGTATATATGTGTGTGTATATATGTGTGTATATATGTGTGTGTATATGTGTGTGTATATATGTGTGTGTATATGTGTGTATATATGTGTGTGTATATATGTGTGTGTATATGTGTGTATATATGTGTGTGTATATGTGTGTGTATATATGTGTGTGTATATATGTGTGTGTATATATGTGTGTGTATATGTGTGTGTATATGTGTGTGTATATATGTGTGTATATATGTGTGTATATATGTGTGTATATATGTGTGTGTATATATGTGTGTGTATATGTGTGTGTATATGTGTGTGTATATGTGTGTGTATATGTGTGTGTATATATGTGTGTGTATATGTGTGTATATATGTGTGTGTATATATGTGTGTATATATGTGTGTATATATGAGTGTGTATATATGTGTGTATATATGTGTGTATATATGTGTGTATATATGAGTGTGTATATATGTGTGTATATATGTGTGTGTATATATGTGTGTATATATGTGTGTATATATGTGTGTGTATATATGTGTGTATATATGTGTGTATATATGTGTGTATATATGTGTGTATATATGTTTGTATATATGTGTATATATGTGTGTATATATGTGTGTGTATATACGTGTGTATATATGTGTGTATATGTGTCTGTGTATATATGTGTGTGTGTATGTGTGTATATATGTGTGTATATATGTGTGTAAATATGTGTGTGTACTTGTGTGTGTATATATGTGTGTGTGTGTATATGTGTGTATATATGTGTGTGTATATGTATTTGTGTATATATGTGTGTGTATATATGTGTGTGTATATGTGTGTATATATGTGTGTGTATATATGTGTGTGTATATGTGTGTATATATGTGTGTGTATATGTATGTGTATATGTGTGTGTGTGTATATGTATGTGTGTATATGTGTGTGTATATGTGTGTGTATGTGTGCGTGTATATTTCTGTGTGTACTTGTGTGTGTGTGTGTGTATATGTGTGTATATATGTGTGTGTATATTAACTGTGTATATATATGTGTGTGTATATATGTGTGTGTGTATGTGTGTGTATGTGTGTGTATATATGTGTGTGTGTATATATGTGTGTATATATATGTGTGTGTGTATGTGTGTGTATATGTGTGTGTGTGTATTTCTGTGTGTACTTGTGTGTGTGTGTGTGTATTTCAGGGTGTGGTTCCTCCTGGTTGGTACTGGTCTCACAGCAGAATCTAACCAGCACCTCCTCCTGTGGTCGATCTGAAGTCACAACAAGATGTGATCATCTGACACACCAGAACCAGAACCGGCACCGGTCCAAAGACCCGTATTTACTGTTCAGTAATCATGGCAGGCAGAAAAGTTTGAATGAAGTCCTGGAAGATTAAGAGAATAAAGTAAACTCAACAGGCCGCCGTCTCCCATCAGCCATCAGTAAAGCAGCAGGGAAATAAGCCCCGCCCATTGACTCAGTGCCGGGGTTTTGTGTTGTTTCTTAATTAGCATGCGTGTTTTTAATAAATAAAACAAGTGTTAATAATGTGTGTGTGAGCTGGTGCGTGTCTGTACACCTGTCGGCCATAACATTATAACCACTGATCGGTATTGTCGGAAAACCATTGATTGGCGCCTGTCAGTGGGTGGGACTTATGAGGAAACGTCTGAGTGTTGATGTTGAAAGCAGGAAATGTGTGCGGCGCTGCCAGCGCCTGTGTCAGTGTGAGGTTGTGTGCGCAGGCAAATAGGTCTGTTCTTGAGCAAAGAGTAGCTTATCCTGAGCAAACAGAATTAGTCCAGGATTTGAAAACAGAACCTTCGTCCAGGGAGGCGACGTGGTTTTCTACCACAACAACCTTCTTCATCAGGTGTTTGTGATGAAACACAGGTGATCCGTCTTTGTTCACATCACAGACGGATGTGAAGCACTTCTGTATCCGCCTCACACAGGATGTAACCAGAAAAGACTTTATTGTAGAGGGTCTTCTTCAAACCCAATCCACCCACAATGCTTTGCACCCGACTCCTTCTCCTTCCAGCCGTTGGGCTCATAGGGGAGGCGTCTATGCGACTAAGGCCCGCCCACCAGACACTCTCCAGCTAGCTCCCCTACCAGGTCTTACTCCAGAAGGGAGCCCTGGTCTCCCGGCTCCGGGGGAGGGGTCACACCTCCCTGATGCCTCTCCATTCTTTGATTCGCTCTAAGGCCAGGCTGGCCCCTCCCATGAGACCCCTTTGACCTGGGAGAGCCTTCCAGGGGCTACCTAACACCCTGGGAACCCACCACAGGAAGGAAGTGGTTCTTTCAATGAGGTCATGGATACAAGTGTCAGAAAGGAGCCGGTCCTGGTTCCTCTGATCAGGATCCTCCAGGAAGAGCTGGAGAGTGTTGCTGGGGAGAGGGATGTCTGGAAAACCCTGATCCGCCTGCTGCCACAACGACCCCTCCTCAGATGAGAGGATGAAGATGGAGTAGAACGTTCACACCTTCCCTGGAGGTGATCATAGCTGCTGTCGCCGTGCTGGAATGTCGGGTTTCCCCGGCGCCAGTTCCCGCGTCGGCCCCGACATTTAACCGAGCGGAACAATAGGACCATCGTGAGAAATTGCTGGTTATTATCTCTGCAGGGCTCTGCTGTCAGCGCAGGAGAGAAGAGAAGATTGGATCTACTAGGACGAGTTCTGACACCTCACCTACAATCATCCTGGAGCACGCGTGTGAAGAGACGGCAAGATTACCCAGAATCCCTTGAGGGCAGCTCTGAGGCCTGAGTGATGGGTCCGTGATGACGGCTGTGTGACGGGTTTTAAGAATCCCTGCTATCAGCGAGTCGTTTATCAGAACATGATGTTTCTATGAGTCACGTAACTCGTAACTCGTAGCTCCGCCTCAGATCCAGAACCTTCACTCAGACCCGGGTTGGACTGGGTTCTAAAACGCGTTTATGGCAATTGGTTGACTCGTTTATACAGTCTGTGTGAGTTTGGTGGATCCTGAGTCAAAGCAACCAACAGTATCTCTGTGGGGTTCAGGTCCGACACAGTATCTCTGTGGGGTTCAGGTCCGACACAGTATCTCTGTGGGGTTCAGGTCCGACACAGTATCTCTGTGGGGTTCAGGTCCGACACAGCATCTCAGTGGGTTCAGGTCCGACACAGTATCTCTGTGGGGTTCAGGTCCGACACAGCATCTCAGTGGGTTCAGGTCCACTGCAGCATCTCAGTGGGTTCAGGTCCACTGCAGCATCTCAGTGGGTTCAGGTCCACCACAGCATCTCAGTGGGTTCAGGTCCACCGCAGCATCTCAGTGGGGTTCAGGTCCGACACAGCATCTCAGTGGGTTCAGGTCCAGACGCTGACTTTTAATGGTTCGTTGTTCCACCACGTTTAGATCTTCGACTTGTTTCTAGACTGGATGTTCTTGTGGTGTAGATCCATGAAGAAGACGAGTAAAACCACCAGAAACTGAAGATATCAGATGACGTTTGAGACACTTTGTGAAAACTCAAACTGCAGCATGAAAATTTGATATTCCAGGTGGAATATAACTTGACACCTTTAATGGTATCTGCAGACTTTAATAAAGGTCTAGATCGGGTTTACGGTTGACGTAGAGAAACTGTGAAGATCTACCTTTGCAGCAGATGAACCCCCAGGTCTCCATAAAGAACCGGTCCATCAGGTTCGTTTTCAGCACTTACACGGTTTACAGCTTCAAACAATCAGCTGTTATATTCCTGGAATGTTTCCTGTATCTGTTATTTAGTCCTGTGTGAAATATTCACAAACAACCTTCAACAGGGAGAAACTTCAGAAGAAGGAAAGACCACGACTCAGACTGACGTCAGTCTACGGATCATCCAGAGTCAGTTCCCCTCACTCCACATGATTCTAGACCGCATGATTCCAGACCGCATGATTCCAGACCGCATGATTCCAGACCGCATGATTCCAGACCGCATGATTCCAGACCGCATGATTCCAGACCGCATGATTCCAGACTTTACAGGTTTTAGACAGGTGGTCATAATGATATGGCTGTATTTATGTCAGAAAACAAACACTGGAAAATTTCCATGTGAGGAAACTGCGGTGAGCAGAAAAGTTGCGTTTACAGCTGGGGGCCGCGGAGGTTCATCAGCCGTCATGTGACGCCGTTACATTCAAAGACATTCTCAGACTCCAGTAAAAACCTCCTGATGTTTACAACACCTACAGTATCATCCAGATGTTTACCCTCGTCAGGGGGGTCTGCCAAACAACCCGTGGTACCGCTGCTACAGAGTGTACCTGAAGTATCCGTGAAGGTCCTCACAGTATCAGACACTCTAAAAAACTCACATACAGATTAACTCACCAGAAGAAAGAGTGACGTGAGTGAATCCAACTATTTCATTAATCCTCCTGTAACTTATGTCAAAGTAACACTTTCTGATTTTAACGCTAACATTTTAACTGTCAGCTACAAATATCAACTTGGTCGCTCTTCAGATTACAGATTACTCACACATAGTAACAGATTACTCACACATAGTAACATATTACTCACACATAGTAACAGATTACTCACACATAGTAACAGATTACTCACACATAGTAACATATTACTCACACACAGTAACAGATTACTCACACATAGTAACAGATTACTCACACACAGTAACAGATTACTCACACAGAGTAACAGATTACTCACACATAGGAACAGATTATTCACACATAGTAACAGATTATTCACACATAGTAACAGATTACTCACACATAGGAACAGATTATTCACACATAGTAACAGATTATTCACACATAGTAACAGATTACTCACACAGAGTAACAGATTATTCACACATAGGAACAGATTATTCACACACAGTAACAGATTACTCACACATAGTAACAGATTACTCACACATAGTAACAGATTATTCACACATAGTAGGTGAAGGTGAGGTGAAGGTCTTCCAGCTTCTGTTTTGAAACATGTTAGGAAGATGGCCCAGATCCAGGATTATTGAACACAAACCCAACCAGGACTGACTGACTTCTCTTTCAATCATCTCGTCTTTATTTTCTGCACTTGAGGTTCTTCCAGTGAGAAACATCATGATCCTGCCTGTCAATCAGAGGCAGAGATGGGCAGGAACTGGTTTTATTATCATTACAGTTACTGTCACATGTGATGATAAAAGTCTTCAGTTGAAGTTGGGCGGGGTCAGTTGGTTCAGACCGACCCCACCTAATCTACATTTACCCTGAACCAACAGAAGCCTGGAACTCGTGTCCAGCAGACAAACCTGATCGGCTGTCAGTCAGACAGACATCTCTCAGTCAGACAGACATCTGTCGGATCATCAGGTAGGACGATTGAATATTTCACCTGAGATGACAGGATATGAATCTTTACCAGAGAAGATGATGAAGGTTTCCTCTTAACGTCATTCTTGGTTTCAGAATAAAATCAACCTTCTGAACATTTTCACCGTTTATTTGATTGATAGACGCTCGGCGTGTTTGAAGTGGTCTGTTGACAGCGGGGTCATGTGACCTCTGATGTCAGGAAACATCTCACTTTACTGGACCTGACGCCGCGGCGGTCGTCTCTATTCACCATCGGGGCTCTGGTACCAGGAATCTGGGTCAAACAGTTGTGGTGAACAGAATCAAAGCCTTCCAGGTGAGTCCCGGTCTCAGGTGTGTGAAGGTTCCTGGATGCTCGTGTGAAGTGTGAGGGCGCCGCCTGCACGGCCTGCAGAATCTTCGACGACGTGAGGAGAACCCGGGCCTGCAGCTGCGGGCCGCGCCGGGATTCCTCCGTCGTATCGGCATTCCTGTACGTTCAGACATTGGGATTATTCCATAATCTCCCCAGAGTCACTCACAGGTGTGTTTACTGTCGCGAAGGTCCTGGTTTCTGTTTGCAGAGGAAGGTTCTCAGAGTGTCTGCAGACTCAACAGCAGAGTTTAAGAACCATCATAGCTGCAGTTTGTTCATTCAGGTGAGTCAGGTACATGTAGGAGGGGCTGGGGTCTAAAGGAGTCAGGTACATGTAGGAGGGGCTGGGGTCTAAAGGAGTCAGGTACATGTAGGAGGGGCTGGGGTCTAAAGGAGTCAGGT
>VRLP01009804.1:0-11595 GCA_009660295.1 Lophius piscatorius
AACACAGAAAGTGATCAACAGCGGCTTTTGGTGAAAGTGACTCGGGGGCAGTGATGAACGAGACGGATAAACAAACTGACATCAACGATGAACAAACAGAAACTGACATAAACGATGAAACAAACAGAAACTGACATAAACGATGAAACAAACAGAAACTGACATAAACGATGAAACAAACAGATACAGAAATCTCCGGGTGATGGTACACTTACAGCAACATTGAGGCGGACCGTCACCAGACTCGGTAGAATTGTTACAAATACAAATACAGAATAACAGATACAAATACGGATATATATCCAAAAGGTTTGCCGGTGACCAACAATAAAAGGTATACTTGTCGGTTAATAGTATTGCAGGCTGTAGAACTCTGATGGAAAAGCGGCGAACAGACAACGCCAGCGTCCTCTCCCTTCAGCGTCCAGATGCAATCAATATAAGTAAGAGGTATAGTAATATAAGATAATAAGAATAAATAATAAATAATAAGAGTATAAGTAAGAATATAAGTAAGGGGTACAGGAATTTATTGTGTCTCTCAGATCAGATTCTAGACTATGTATGCTATACTATATAGATACTATATAGATACTACTTGGATACTATATAGATACTATATAGATACTATATAGATACTATATAGATACTACTTGGATACTATATAGATACTATATAGATACTATATGGATACTATATAGATACTATATAGATACTACTTGGATACTATATAGATACTATATAGATACTATATGGATACTATATAGATACTACTTGGATACTATATAGATACTATATAGATACTACTTGGATACTATATAGATACTATATGGATGCCACTTGGATACTACATAGATACTATATGGATACTACTTGGATACTATATGGATACTACTTGGATACTACATAGATACTATATGGATACCATATATATACTATATAGATACTACTTGGATACTATATAGATACTATATGGATACTATATAGATACTATATAGATACTACTTGGATACTATATAGATACTACTTGGATACTATATGGATACTATATGGATACTATATGGATACTATATAGATACTATATAGTATGGATACTACTTGGATACTACATAGATACTATATGGATACTACTTGGATACTATATAGATACTATATAGATACTACTTGGATACTATATAGATACTATATGGATACTACTTGGATACTATATAGATACTATATATATACTACTTGGACACTATATAGATACTATATGGATACTACTTGGATACTATATAGATACTACTTGGATACTATAAAGATACTATATGGATACTACTTGGATACTATATGGATACTACTTGGATACTACTTGGATACTATATGGATACTACTTGGATACTATATAGATACTATATGGATACTATATGGATACTACTTGGATACTAAAAAGATACTACTTTGATACTACGAGTCTGGACCGTGAAGGTCCTGGTGACCAACAGAACCTGAATGGTCCAATCAAGTCCAGTTCGGCTCACCTGAAGTCCATGATGAGAGCGTGATGGGTGGAAGTAAATAAATATATATATACGTATAATATATGTCATAAATATATATAACATCCGTCTGCTGCGCCCTTCCACTGCAGAGAAAACATGCACGTGTCTGCCAGAACATTACAACCACTAAGAGTTAGAATGACATTGAGGATCTAGCTACCATGGTTACCTGTCAAAGGGTGGGAAATGTACCATTGTCCGACCCAGAGTCTGTTTCACCTCTGGGTTCTGGATCCGTCCAGTCAGGAGGCAAAGGAGAATGTGGATCAGGTTCAGCTGCTTTGGTGGAAAGGAAACCATCTCAGCACTCCCCATGTTTCCCCTTTTTATTGAAACCTGCCTTGACTGAAACTGCTGGAGAGAGAGAGAGAGAGAGAGAGAGAGAGAGAGATGGATAAGTGAGGCAGGGATAGAGAGAGAGAGATGGAGAGAAACTATGATCTCCACTGGTAAAATTTGGAGGTTGTAATTTATGCTAACCCTGCTGTTTGTTTTTTTATCTGTGTGTGTGTTTTTGTGTTTATCTGTGTGTGTGTTTGTGTGTGTACAGTCTGTGTGGTATCGTTCCAGGTCTCAGCAGTGTCCTGCTGCCTCGGATGAACCCGTTTGTCCTGATCAACATGGCCGGCGCTCTCTCCCTCTGCATCACCTACATGCTGATAGAAATCAAGTAAGGATTAATCTCCGAACTCTGCAGCGCCACCGCGGTTCAGATTAGAGAGAATGGTGGAATATGTCCGCGTCACGACGTGAGCAGCAGACGGGTTTCCATCAGACCGTCTGTCTTTCTGCACTCGTTGAATGAATTGGATAAACGGGCCTCACACGGTCAGGACCAAACTAATCAGTAAGAAAGGAAGAGAAAACGTCAACCATAAAATCAAACAAGCTCGAGGTTCGGCTCTGTACCGTCAGAACCCGACCAAGGCTTTGACTCTCTACAGACGCGCTGGCCACAGCTGGGACGCGGAGGCGGGCCTCTGCCAGACATCAAGGTTCTACAGACAATAATCACACAGTGGAGGAAAGATACTAAATATAGTTCTCCAGGACGGGAAAGAACAGAAAACAGCAATGAGGAGCAAAGAAAAGGCTTAGAGCTGAACAAATCTGGCAACGGACAGGAGAACATATCTCAGCAGGGACTGTCAGGAACCTTAAAGTGGGCCGTGGTTGGACCTTCCAGCAGGACAAAGATCTGAAGCTCACCTCAACATCAACCCAAGAATGGTTCAGAGGTCACAGAAAAAAGGTTCTGCCACGGCCATCCCAATCACATGACCCAAACCCACCAGAACATCTGTGGGTGTGCTGCAGAGGAGAGTCCACCAGATCAGTTTGAGGGTGGAGTAAATCTTCGGTGTTCTCCGTCCGTTAATCTTTCACTCCTACTTGTGTTTATATTCATATCATGGAAGGCTGCCGATGAAGTTGGAACTAAGCCCTCTAGTTGAATCCTCTCTTCCTGACGGACCCGCTCCACCGGTGCATAGGCGTGGGATGGACCAGAACCAGTGGACTGACAGATTGAGGCCCCTCAGATTCAGACTTTATTGATCCCGATTAGGGACGTTTAGTTGCAGCTAACCTCGTCCACACAAAAAACACGAGTCCAAAAATACAGATGGACAAACAAGCGAAGGTCGTGAAGGACAGCAGGAATAAACTAAATGTATTGTTATTATTATTATCGGGTCACAGCACTAAGAATAAAGTAGATAAATTAATAAACAAAGTCACTTCTGTTATAAAAAGAGTCACAGGACGTCATTAAAAATGTCACTAACCTGATAGCAGGAGTGCGGCCCAGTTCTCCTCCGGGACATGGCCAGGTTCTTGACTGTCCCAGAGGAAACGCGTCTCTTCACGTCATTATTGGCGTCTAGCTTAAATCTGCGTCCGCTGGCGGCTCTGCGTTGACTCTGGCTGGGGGTCAGAGGTCATTCCTCATGTATGAGCTTTTTTCTCTTTTTCCACGTTCATGGAGAAATTCTTCACCCAACCGTTGAACAAGCCCGGAACGTTCTTGAGAGGGCTCCCAGCTCTGCACGCAAACCCAGAACCAACCGGACCAAACTGGTGATGAACATGAGCTTCTTGGTTTGAACATCTTCATGAGGGAGGAGAACTGAAGGTCTTTCCTGCTGTTCTCCATGTTAACCTCCTCCGCGGCTGTTTGTGTTTCTTCTCAGTAACTATAACGCGGTGGACACGGCGTCGGCGGTCGCCATCGCTCTCATGACCTTCGGCACCATGTATCCCATGAGCGTCTACAGCGGCAAAGTCCTGCTGCAGGTGAGAAGATGTTTCTCAATCCACAGGAGCGCTCAGGTCGCCATGATGACATTTACTCACCCCTCCCTCTTCCACAGACCACGCCCTCCCACGTCATCGGCCAGCTGGACAAGCTGCTGAGAGAGGTGAGACGACGGAGACGTCTGGTCCTCAGACAGGATTATAGTTCACTGTAAAAAGATGACAAAAGTCCAAAATCTAGACCTTAAAGATTAAAGGTGCAGTGTGTAGAATGTATCAGGGTCCAGGCGAAAGTTCCCCCACCCCTTCCAAGAACTTACGGCGGCCTTCAAGTGTCAAAATGACGTCATCAGTATCCTGTCAGCTGATGAGGTAATCTTAATTATTGGGATTCTTCCTCTTTTGATCACAGGAGCAGAGGGCGGAGCCTTAGTAGCGCCCGGGGAACACGTTGGGTTCGGGGTCTGGCTCATTGACTGTAGGACACGTAGAACCCACTACCTTCCTGCCCACTGGGCTACAGCCCTTCACTTATTTACTCTGTGAATCTGAAGTCAGGGTTTGGATGCGAGATAAACGACATTATTGTTATTGCTAAAAGATGCTAACCGCTTTAGATGTTGTTAAATATTTATTTATTTATTGTAGGTATTTAGTCTGACAGAGTCAGAAGGATGTATACATATAAACTGCTGAAAACATGAAGGAAACACCAGAACCACGGACCGGACCTCCATGAATGGAACACTCCACAGTAAAATCTGTACTGATCCACGTTGTGTCGCTGTTTGAGAACAACAGGAGGTCAGAACAGTCAATGGAAACCAGAACCAGGAACCCACTGAGGATTGGATTCTAAATAAGACCCAGAATCAGGGTGAAGAACTGAAATCACAGGTTCTGATCCGACTGGAGTGGATTTCATCACAACAACTCATAATGTGTCTCAGTTGTGGGTTTGACCTTTGACCTCCACGTGTCTGAAGGCCCTCCAGATAACATCTGGAACTGCTCCTGATGAGACGGAGGATGGTGTCCTGGAGGATCTCCTCCCAGACCTGGATCAGAACATTAGTGAGCTCCTGGACCATGTGTGGTTCTACTTGCTGACTGATGCAGCGATACAGAACGTCCCAGAGGTTCTCAGATGGGTTCAGGTCTGGAGAACCTGAGGACCAGTCCATGGCATCAAGACCTTCGTCCTCCAGAACCTTCCTAAACAGGCCTTGTCCTGGACCAGGAGGAACCCAGTGTCCACTGGACAAGTGTGAGGTCTGGCAGTAGGTCTGAGGGTTTCATCCTGATACCTAACAGCAGTCAGGTACCGCAGGCTAAAACCTGGAGGTCTGTGAGACCCTCCAAGGATCTGCCTCACCAGAACATCACTGACCCACCACTAAACCGTTCCTACTGGACCTTCACCAGGCGCCTCCAGACTCTTTCACGTCTGTCGCATGAGCTCAGTCAGAACCTGCTCTCATCTGTGTGGAGAACGGAGCACCAATGAAGAACCTGCCCATCCTGATAACCTCTGGAGGACCTTAAGTCCAGCTGCATGGTGCTGGTCTGTGAGCTCAGGTCCACTAGAGGACGTTGGTCCTCATGTCGCACAACTAGAGAAGAGTTAGTCAGGAAAGATGGGGAGAGAGAAATGGTCTGTTCCCTCCACCTGCATAACCAGAACCGTTCTGGGGGTGGTCCTGCTTTTGCCTCTCCGGTACACTTGGTGGCACTTTTATCAGAACCAAAGCAGCTGAACGTAATCCACTGTCTCCTCTGCTTTGTGACTGGACCGAATGATGTCCCAGAAGTTCAGTTCAGTTCATCCCTTCCAGACTATTGTACAAACTTGGAAGCGGTTCCGTCCGCTCTGGAGATGCAAAGACTTTTTGGAATTTCAACACAACTTTATTTAGAGAGCAGTGAAGACAAACACCAGCCTAAACACCGTGGAACGTGAACATCCACAGCATGAGGTTGGTTAGTGGTCACACTCCCTCCATCACACAACAGTAATCATCAGGATAAAGTCCAGAACCAGAGACTTGTCCCTTCCCACAGAGCTGAGGACATTCCTGACAGCCCACACTGCTGTGAAGGAGGCCATGCTGTTGGTCAAACTGTGGAAAGTGTGCTCCACTCTCCATGGGCCCACTATCAAAAAAACATCTCCGTCCACCACGACTACCTGACTTACGCGAGTGAGCGGACGTTCAGAACCATGAAGCAGACGAGGTCCAGTTGCTCCCTGTTGCATGAGCTGAAAAGTCCGAACGCTGGAGTTTCCATGTTCAAAAGGCGGCGAAGCACCTCCACCCTTTCGCCCACAGTAGAAGTCACATGCTGGTATGGGAAACTATATTCATATTCCTCAACCCCATTCCAGTGGTCCGCCCGGTGCCGAGCGAAAACCCGCAGCGGAGCAGGAAGCACCTGCCACACCGCGTCAGTGAGACCCCACAGCAACCTGGTAGACCTGATGCCTGTGAGCTCAGCCTGTCTGTCCATGGAAGGATTCCCCGGGTGGCCATGCTTCAGGACGGATGTTAAAATGATAGTCATTCCAGAGAGTCCACATGCAGCAGACCTCAGCAGTAGTCTGTGATGTGATGTCCACGAGGCGCTGGCCCCCCTGAGCCCCCGGGAGGGTGAGGACTGACGCCGGTACCAGTGAGGACCACTTGAAAAGAAGTCCACGAGCAGCCTCGGCAGTTTTTAGAGGTGGCCCGGCGGAACCAGCACCTGGAGTCTGTGCCAGAGAGCCGACTAGGTTGTTAGCCACTAAGACCACCCCCACCCCCACCCTCAGCTTTTCTTTGTCCCTTCCTAAATGAACCCACAGGACCTTTAAGCCGTCTGTTCCACACACAAGGTTCCCAGGGAGATCTGGAGCAGTCATGTTTCGCTCTTGCCCCAGCTCCCCCTAGCAGAGGAGGCGGTCTCATACCGGGCTCCGACCTCCGCCAGACCCTGGACGAAGACGTTTACATCGTCAGCATAGGTCACCACAAAAATGATATTCTTTTTACTCAAAGAGAGCCCTCCTAGATTTTACAGACTGCACCTTTAAAGTTTTATGCAATCAGATAAGTTTTATCAGCATTAACATGAATCTGTAAAAAGAAACATATAACAAAAAAATCATCCCAATGTGTAAGGTATGGAAATAAAAACTACCTTGCAGGGATATTTTCTTAAACTCCCGTTTACTGGATTTAGCTGAAGGTCACGGGATGTGAGAATGTCTTATCATCATTAACGTTGTGTTTTATGGTCATAAAGTAATCACATTACTGTTGAGTCACTGGAAATGTCATCGTTTTAGAAAATGGAAAGACTTCTGTTGTCCAGTAGAGGGTCCACCTCCCTCAAGGCCCCTCACTATCAAACGAACACAACCCTCCTCTGCATTCCATTTATGAAAGACAGTTTCATGAAAATCTCTTCATTTTAAAACAAAAGTAACATCCTGACAAATAAAATCAAAGAAAAGTTAAAGAAACATTGAGGAGGAAAACTTTGATGTTGATGTTTAAATCACTGCAGCTTTTATTTTACTCGTTTAAGTCATTCATCTACTTTACAGACATCATCTTTGGTTTATCTCTAGTTGATCTCTAGTTGATCTCAACTTTATCTCTAGTTTATCTCTAATTTATCTCTAGTTCATCTCTAGTTGATGTCTAGTTGATCTCTACTTTATCTCTAGTTCTCCTCTACTTTATCTCTTCTTTATGTATAGTTCTCCTCTAGTTGATCTCTACTTTATCTCTAGTTGATCTCTAGTTAATCTCTAGTTTAGCTCTTGTTTCTCTCTACTTTATCGCTAGTTCTCTAGTGATCTCTAGTTTATCTCTAGTTGATCTCTAGTTGATCTCTACTTTATCTCTAGTTCTCCTCTAGTTCATCTCTAGATTATATCTAGTTTATTTCTAGTTTCTGTCTAGTTTATCTCTACTTCATTTCTAGTTCATCTCTAGTTTATCTCTAGTTCATCTCAACTTTATCTCTAGTTTATCCCAACTTTATCTCTAGTTCATCTCTAGTTCATCTCAACTTTATCTCTAGTTCTCCTCTAGTTCATTTCTAGTTTCTCTAGTTTATCTTTAGTTTATCTTAAGTCTATCCCTAGTTGATCTCTAGTTTATCTCTAGTTTATCTTTAGTCTATCTCTAGTCTATCTCTAGTTCTCCTCTAGTTCATCTCTACTTCATTTCTAGTTCATCTCTACTTCAGCTCAACTTTATCTCTAGTTTATCTCAACTTTATCTGTAGTTCATCTCTAATTTATCTGAACTTTATCTCTAGTTCTCCTCTAGTTCATCTCTAGTTCATCTCTACTTTATCTCTAGTTCACCTCTAGTTTATCTGAACTTTATCTCAATTTTATCTCTAGTTCATCTCTAGTTCATCTCTAGTTCATCTGTAGTTTATCTGTACTTTATCTCTAGTACTCCTCTAGTTCATCTCTAGTTTATCTCTAGTTGATCTTTAGGTGATCTCTAGTTCATCTCTACTTTATCTCTAGTTTATCTGTACTTTATCTCTAGTTCCCTTCTAGTACATCTCTAGATGATCTCTAGATGATCTCTAGTTAATCTCAACTTTATCTCTAGTTAATCTCAACTTTATCTCTAGTTTATCTTTAGTTTATCTCTAGTTTATCTCTAGTCTATCTGTAGTTCTCTAATTAACCTCTCGATCTTTTTCCAATCAGGTGTCGACTCTGGATGGCGTTCTGGAGGTCCGTAACGAGCACTTCTGGACCCTCGGCTTTGGATCTCTGGTGAGTGTGTACCACCTTCACGCTGTGTTCACTACCAGCGTGATGCTGCGTTCAGGACCGGCGTGATGCTGCGTTCAGGAGCGGCGTGATGCTGCGTTCAGGACCGGCGTGATGCTGCGTTCAGGACCGGCGTGATGCTGCGTTCAGGACCGACGTGATGCTGTGTTCAGGAAGGGTGGAGGCCGTGTTATTTTAGCTGACTCCACCGCCTCCTGTCTCTCACTCTCTATTTCTTTCCACCCCTGTGTCCTGCTGGAGGTTTCTGCCTGTTAACAGCAGTTTCTTCTCTCACCCGTCTCCAACGTCTTCTCATGGAGGAAGTTCTTGGGTCCATGTCGGATCATGAATAAAGAGTTCCGTCTGGACTGGAGAAAACTGTTGTTGATTTATAACGACACGTGTTTACATTTTTATTCTATTTTGAGCCAAAAACGAGATTTTGACCGCAGAGACAGATTTTGTCTCAGAAACATGAAAAACTAGTTAGAATCTTGATTCCTGGCCTTCGGGTGCGAACAGGTTTGAACTTGTCTGTGTTTGATTCTGTTTCAGGCCGGTTCCGCCCACGTCCGTATCCGTCGGGATGCCAATGAGCAGCTAGTTCTGGCTCACGTCACCAACCGGCTGGTGCCTCTGGTCCCCACCCTGACAATCCAGATCTTCAAAGACGACTGGACCCGACCTCTGGTCTCTGGAACTCTCTCCTCCGTCTCGGTTCTTCCTCTAGCGGCCGCTGATTCCTACGCCAGCTTCTCCTCCACCTCCTCTCTGCCTCCTCCGCTGCTGCCCACAGGAGGGGAGCTGGACCCACTAACCTCAACCCCGTCCAAACCCAGCAGCCCTCCCCCAGAGTTCACCTTTGACACGCCAGGGAGGAATGTTCAGCCGGTGGTCCTCCCAGTCCCGGGACAGTACGCCCATAGGCCCTACGGGGGCCCTGGACCCGCGTACGGAGCGTCCCCCTACACCAGGATGTTGAATCAGGGGCTGGCACGGCCCGGCGACGGGATGCGTGGACTGGGTGTGGGGGCGGGTTATGGACTGGGTGTTGGCGGGAGCGGGGTGCCTTACAGAACTGCCTATGGAGGGTCGACAGCGCCACCCCAGTTTGGAACCAGCAACCCTGCGGTTTCACAGTCACAGTACAGACAGTACCGGCCGTGACGTTAAGTTTGTTCAGATGTTTGGTTTCGGATCCTGGACCAGCTGATGAGGACTGGTTCTCCCGGTGAGCGTCAGACGACTGCCGGTGTGGAGTCCCTGTTTGAGAGACGCTGAGCTCGTAGTTGTATTTATTTCACTGAAGCGACGCGAGACGCCATGTTTGTGTTTTTAATCAGAGTCTTTGGAAACATCTTCGCTGGAGCAGATTGTGAGAAAGCAGATCTTTGTGGTTATTTTGTAAAGGAACCAAATACATTCCTGAAAATAAAAGTTGCTGCATTAAATGTTTTATTCCAGGTGTTAGAATCCAGAGAGTCACGGTAGAACCTAAAACCTGAGAAGGAAGTAATGGTCAGGAAGGTCAGAGGTCACGTCACACGGACCACATACCACAGAGGAAGATGGAAAAAGAACAATCATCTTTAAATCATCCCGTCATCTTTAAATCATCCTCTCATCTTTAAATCATCCTCTCACCTTTAAATCATCCTCTCACCTTTAAATCATCCTGTCATCTTTAAATCATCCAGTCATCTTTAAATCATCTTCTCACCTTTAAATCATCCTCTCACCTTTAAATCATCCTGTCATCTTTAAATCATACCGTTATCTTTAAATCATCCTCTCATCTTTAAATCATCCTCTCATCTTTAAATCATCCTCTCATCTTTAAATCATACCGTTATCTTTAAATCATCCTCTCACCTTTAAATCATCCTGTCATCTATAAATCATCCTCTCATCTTTAAATCATACCGTTATCTTTAAATCATCCTCTCATCTTTAAATCATCCTCCCATCTTGAAATCCTTTCATCTTTAAATCATCCCGTCATCTTAAAATCATCCCCTCATCTTGAAATCATCACCTCATCTTTAAATCATCCTCCCATCTTAAATCATCCTGTCATCTTTAAATCATCCTCTCATCTTTAAATCTTCCCGTCATCTTTAAGTCATCCTCTCATCTTTAAGTCATCCTCTCACCTTTAAATCATCCTGTCATCTTTAAATCATACCGTTACCTTTAAATCATCCTCTCATCTTTAAATCATACCGTTATCTTTAAATCATCCTCTCATCTTTAAATCATCCTTTCATCTTTAAATCATCCTGTCATCTTTAAGTCATCCTCTCATCTTAAAATCATCCCGTCATCTTTAAATATCCTCTCACCTTTAAATCATCCTGTCATCTATAAATCATCCTCTCACCTTTAAATCACCCTCTCATCTTTAAATCATCCCGTCATCTTTAAATCATCCCGTCATCTTTAAATCATCCTCTCATCTTTAAATCATCCCGTCATCTTTAAATCATACCGTTATCTTTAAATCATCCTCTCATCTTTAAATCATCCTCTCATCTTTAAATCATACCGTTATCTTTAAATCATCCTCTCACCTTTAAATCATCCTGTCATCTTTAAATCATACCGTTATCTTTAAAACATCCTCTCATCTTTAAATCATCCCGTCATCTTAAAATCATCCCCTCATCTTGAAATCATCACCTCATCTTTAAATCATCCTGCCATCTTTAAATCATCCTCTCGTCTTTAAATCATCCTGTCATCTTTAAGTCATCCTCTCATCTTAAAATCATCCCGTCATCTTTAAATATCCTCTCACCTTTAAATCATCCTGTCATCTATAAATCATCCTCTCACCTTTAAATCATCCTCTCATCTTTAAATCATCCCGTCATCTTTAAATCATCCCGTCATCTTTAAATCATCCTCTCATTTTTAAATCATCCCGTCATCTTTAAATCATACCGTTATCTTTAAATCATCCTGTCATCTTTGAATCATCCTCTCATCTTTAAATCATACCGTTATCTTTAAATC
>VRLP01009805.1:0-7500 GCA_009660295.1 Lophius piscatorius
CATAGAAACAGTTAGGTTGAGTCACTGTGGGATCTGATCCTAGAACAGACTGATGACATCATAGAAACAGTTAGGTTGAGTCACTGTGGGATCTGATCCTAGAGCAGACTGATGACATCATAGAAACAGTTAGGTTGAGTCATTATGGTCTGTTTGAGATTATTGATGAGTCACATTTAAATTGAGGAGCTGGTACAACGCAGGTGATTGGGGGCTTTTCAGGGACATACCTTGCTGTCTGGGGACGCCAGCGTGGGACTAGTTTTTCTCGTAATGCTTCAGTCTCTCTATCAAACTTAACGATGCCCTAATGAGGTTGAAGCTGAGGCTGGAAAACATTCCCACCAGCGTCCATTACTTCATCCTGCGTCACAGCGCCGCGTAAAAGAGCTGAACATTAACTTCTCCGGTCTGGTTGTCATGTTTATGTCACTGTTGATCCGAGGCGGAGACGATAAATACCCCGACCCAGAGTGAACGCAGATTGTCTTTTCAAACTGTGGTCAGGAGGCCAGATGTTAGTCGGCTTTAGAGGGGTGGGGGTAGGCTACTAGCTGAGCTGGTTAAATGTTAAATGTCTGCCTCAGAACTAAAAATCTGTTTTAATTATTTCATACTTCTGGGATGTGATCAGAGTTGACGTCAAGAGGGAGGAGTTAGGCTCGGTGTCGGGGATAAGAGTCCGGCTGAAGGCTGAAACACAAAGCAGAATTCTTCTTTTGGCTGCTGCCGATGTTTCTCCTCCGTTTCTCCTTGCCCTCCGGATCCTTTCTCCCTTCACACCCAACACCGCCATGTCCTCCTTCACCACATCCATGTTTCTTCTCTTTGTCTTCCTCGGCCCCATTTCTGTAAAAATCTCAACAAACTCCTCCCGACACCTCCTGCATCAGGACCACCTGCATCAGGACCACCTGAGTCCTTCCTGCTTCACCTTAAAGCTCCACCCATCCAACCTCCTGCTTCTGACTCTTTTTACTCTAACATGACATCGTGAGAGCCTTCGTGTTTACGCGATAACTCCAAAACTGACTGATGGATCACTTTCAAACTGTAAACCCGCATAAAGGTGAGTGCGAGGAAGAACTGGTGTGATTTTGGGAACCGTCGTAAACGAGTTAACTGTATGAGTTTAATGAGTCATGTTTACTTTGTGGAGGTCAATCCGGCTGGTACAACGCAGGGGATTCGGGGCTTTTAGGGGATATATATGGACGACAGGTAAAACAGTTGAGTTCGGTCCAGACAACAGACGCCTGAAGTTTTCTTCTGGATGATGACATTAGCTTCAAAAAGGAAACGTTTCTTCCTGCGTCCGTGATGGAGTGGAAGCCGCGCCGTCACCCAGACACGCCACTCAGATTTCAATTTGGGCAAGTCTTTTCTACTCGGCGACACGAGCTAAACTCACAGACCAGGGGCCACAATTAGCGGCTAGCCACTCTTGACCAGGGAGAAAGAGCAAATGACATCCGCACCTAAGCCCCCCTTAAGCCTGGGGAGCCTGGGCACTGAGCAGCCCTCCTCCCTCCAATAAAGCATGACCTCTTTAGGTGGTCCGCACTCCGGGGAGGGATGCCGCATTTTAATTGTCAGCACTGTCGGTGCTGTTTAGCCGCTCTCTCCAGGAGGAGGGACCAGCCGGTTGGATATACAGTAGACGATTACACTGGGATATTGGATGGGGGGTCTTCCATCTCCACTTTATGCTGGAGGCACAAAGCCGGGATCAGAGTGGACGCCACGGAACCAATAACACCCACCACTAGGATGGATTTGATGCCAAAGAGCGGGACAGCAAACACCAGGAGATGGAATTTAATCCAAACTTACTGTTTCATTCTGACTTGAAGAAACAGAAGGAAGTTTAAACACTGTAAAAAAAAAACGTAAAACAACTGCCTTATTTCACAAGCAAGGTATTACTGTAAAAGTATTTTTTTACAGTAATACTGGCAGGCAAACGTAGATAAACAACTTTAACACTCTAGCAACAGCGTTCCATAATTTGACTTAAAAAATATGCTAAAATTACGGTAAATATTTATGAAGTAATGTTAATTTCTAGCTTAAAAGTCTAAAAATAATGTAATTGACTGTTTTTTTATGTAATTAAAAGAAAAAGTTTTTTTTTTTTACATTATATCTGTTTTCATAGTTATTTAAAATAATGTCTTGTAGATGGTGACCGTATTTTTTTACAGTAAAAATACCGGCAACCACAGCTGCCGGTATTTTACTTTAAATTTTAAAGTAAAAAATCTTTACAGATTTTTTTTTTTTACAATGTAGATATGATGTAAAGGAACAAAACAAATCAAAGAATAATATAGTAACCCTTCAGATTCATCATGCGGGATCATTATGGGTTGTTTTAATAACTCAACTGCTGGATTGAGGCTGCTGTGTAACGGGTCGGGTTGGTTCGACCCAACTTTCGCTGAAATATAATGAGACAGTGTGAAGGGTGGAGGACGCCCATCGTTCCTGTTTCCCATCAGTAACCACGGTAACCATTGAAATGCTTGGAAAAGTTCTTTATACAGCTTTAACTCACATATGTTGATTTTCAGCTTGTTTTTCAGTTTAAATTTAAGTTTCAACACATTTTACAGTTCTATTTTTTATTTTATTTTTTATTTTTTTCATCTGTCTTCAAGTAAAAATTGTGGTTTAACCCAAGATTTGGTAGAAACCATTTCTTCAAATAGGTGCGGTCCATTTTAACGCTTTAATAACGCGTGACACATTTGGAACAATGTGATATAAAAAACTACTTTTATTGTAAAAGATTTCTCAGCAAAGATGCAATTTTGATAGATTTTGTGGAATCGCAAAAAAAATCTAAGCTCTAAGTTAAAAAAAAAAGTTTTTTATCTAAAATCTAATTAATCTTTTCAAAATATGCGAAATTAATGTTTTTAAATCTCTTGCAAGCCGCAGCAATTCAAAAAAGGATTTTTAAAAAGCACAAGTGTTGTATGCAGTCTATTTTATGAAAACACATCATTTTCATTAAAGGGCAAATGGTTCTGGTTCTTATGGGTCAAATTCTGCCATTTCCATACAACGGCATGAATTCGGAAAAAAAACATAAAAATATCCGTTACTTTAACCCAAAAACATCGTCATTCCCTCCTAATTACGGGTCGGAAACATAACCCAACACGCTGGATCGAACCCAGAACCATATGAGTGGGTCGGTCCCTATGGGTAACCCAGAAAAACCCCAAACATACTCTGATATCAAACGATCCCATTCCCTCTGAATGCACCTTCCTGACTACGTGTGTGTGTGTGTGTGTCAGAATGAAAACGTTTCTTAAGGGAAGGGATGTCACCCCACACCCGAACCCGCCCCACCCTGACCCACCCACGCACATTAGAACCTCGCACACGTCGCGGCGAGCTGCCGGCGTGATTTCAGGCGACCAATTACGGCGCTCTTGGCAGTTGTGCGAACAGTTTCATTAGAGGAGATAATATTGCAAAGTGAAATGATAAGCAATCATTATGATTAATTGGTGGACATTACGTCGCTCGTTAATGAGGTGTAAATGATCTCATTATTTTTTGAGAGAGTAGAGATTAGATTAAAGTGGAGTGGACAGCGCTCCTCTGTGTTCAGACAAGTTAGTGTTAATTAGGCCCAATCTCCAGGAGCAAATGAGCCGCAACCCTTTGGTAAACAATTAGGCTTCTGTAGCCGGGGGGGGGGGGGAGATGGACAAGGATAGGCAACTGGATGGATGATCGCCGCTGAAGGTGGATGTTCGGGGAGCGTTCCAATCTGAATTGAAGTCATCGTTCTAGTCGGGGGGAATAACGCCGACTGGAGAGTTTGAGGATTAGAGATGAATGAAAATGTGGGTAATGTCGAAATATCACGTTAAATATCACGTTAAATATCACGTTAAATATACTATATACACTCTAATTTAGTAGAACGTCGTTAGAATGACGATAAATATGGAGGAGGACGTTAAATATCACGTTAAATATCACGTTAAATATCACGTTAAATATCACGTTAAATATGACGTTAAATATCACGTTAAATATGACGTTAAATATCACGTTAAATATCACGTTAAATATACTATATACACTCTATTGTAGTAGAACGTCGATAGAATAACGATAAATATGGAGGAGGACGTTAAATATGACGTTAAATATCACGTTAAATATCACGTTAAATATCACGTTAAATATCACGTTAAATATACTATATACACTCTAATTTAGTAGAACGTCGTTAGAATGACGATAAATATGGAGGAGGACGTTAAATATCACGTTAAATATCACGTTAAATATCACGTTAAATATCACGTTAAATATGACGTTAAATATCACGTTAAATATGACGTTAAATATCACGTTAAATATCACGTTAAATATACTATATACACTCTATTGTAGTAGAACGTCGATAGAATAACGATAAATATGGAGGAGGACGTTAAATATGACGTTAAATATCACGTTAAATATCACGTTAAATATCACGTTAAATATCACGTTAAATATACTATATACACTCTAATTTAGTAGAACGTCGTTAGAATGACGATAAATATGGAGGAGGACGTTAAATATCACGTTAAATATCACGTTAAATATCACGTTAAATATGACGTTAAATATACTATATACACTCTAATTTAGTAGAACGTCGATAGAATGACGATAAATATGGAGGAGGACGTTAAATATCACGTTAAATATCACGTTAAATATCACGTTAAATATGACGTTAAATATACTATATACACTCTAATTTAGTAGAACGTCGATAGAATAACGATAAATATGGAGGAGGACGTTAAATATGACGTTAAATATGACGTTAAATATGACGTTAAATATCACGTTAAATATCACGTTAAATATGACGTTAAATATCACGTTAAATATGACGTTAAATATACTATATACACTCTATTGTAGTAGAACGTCGATAGAATAACGATAAAGATACAAGAAGACGTTAAAAATGACGTTAAATATTCTATATACGTTAAAAGAAATACATTAATAGCTGTCAAAAATATGAATTATAATCATAATAACTGATTAATTATTATATAAATACACTCTTAGAATTGAAACATGGAGGCTGTTTGCATATATCTGACTTTTTTTTTTTTTGCTGAAGAAATTAAATAACTACGACTTTTTTTTCCTTTGATGTCCTGGGTTTACCCCGCATCTCCTTCTATGTCAGCTGGGATAGGCTCCACCCCCTGTGACCCTGAACAGGATAATCGTTTATGGATAAATTAAATGAATTAATGATATATTACGAAGTTTTGGAACCAACTAATTGTGTCGAGTAAATTCAACATAATTACGAAAGTTCAAAAAAGTCAATAAAATTGTGTTTTCTTAAATTAAACATGGAACTTGTTTGTAATACATAATATTTTTATGTTGAAAGAAATAAATAACCAAATAATCATTGCACCGTATGAAGTATTAGAACATGATTGAGTTTAGTAAAGTCAACATAAATATATGTTTAAAGAAATTCAACATAATTGTGTTAAGTAAATTAAACACGGATTTTGTTCTAAAGAGTTTCAAAAACAAAGGTTTTTTTTTGTAACATTGCAGAAAAGTTACAGTAAAAGATTCTGGGATAAAATTATTGTATTTAGTAAAATTCAATATAACTTTATTTAGTAGAAAGAACATAATTATGTTGAGTAAATGCAAAATAAATGTCATTTAGTGAGTTTTTGGAGCATTGATAAAACGAAGTTGAGTAAATGTGATGTTTTTATGTATGAATGTGAAAATAACATAAATATTGTAACTTTAAAGGAATGAAATGATTCTTAAATAATTCTTCAAGCATGAATTCATGAGTTTTATCAGCATCTTTGGTATAAAACATTAAAAGCCTGCATGATAGAGTGTGTTGATATTGTAAATCACACAATCCATTCAGAATAAATAAAGTTGTGACAAAAAAATAGGAATATTTGTCACCAGTATCCATATTTTATAGATATTGACGACTTTTAACCTTTTTTCATTTTATAAATCTGACAAAACTCAGTTGGAATGAATGCGTGTCGTACAGAAAAGTGAGAACTAGGCTTTGTTTTAGTTCTAACGATGTCAAATTATCATTCCTTGTGTGTCTGTATTGATTCAAACGATACTTGTATTTACATACATTCTCTATTTATGCATAATTTGACTTAAGTAGAGGAATTCATTTGTCATCACGGCAAAACTCATTAAATTACGTTAATGCATTTTGCATTAAGTGCTTTTGTGTTTGGGTATAATTACTGCAAATATGAAAGTAGAAATGTTTTAATGGCGGGAGGAGTTCAAACATTCAGGGTATTATTAATTGAAACAGTTTCTCTTTAAACAGGAACTGGAGCGGAAATAAAAAAACAGTATTTCTGTATCTAATGTACACAAACAAATTTAGACAAATGTCACTAAACTACTAAATAAAAGAAAATGTTGAAATTAGTTTTCACCCAAATTGTTTAATTTCTTTCAAGTTAAATAAATGATTCGAGTCAAACTGTAAATTTTGAGTCACTATTATCACTAAAAATGAATAATTAATTCACACAAAATAAAAAGGTCAGATATTTTTTTTTACTTTGGAAAAATCTAATATTTAAAACTCCATCCCAAGATACTTTTTACTTCATAATAAACAAATAACGTTCTCCACAAACAATAATTATTCATTTAAAGTGAATGAATATGTTTTCTTTCTTTTTCCAAAATGGGTATCCATCCATCCAACCATTATCCATCCATCCATCCATCCATCCATCCATCCGTCCATCCATTATCCATCCATCCATCCATTATCCATCCATCCATTATCCATCCATCCATCCATTATCCATCCATCCATAATCCATCCATCCATTATCCATCCATTCATCAACCAACCCATCCATCCATCCATACAAACATCCATCCATCCATCCATTATCCATCCATCCATCCATCCATCCGTCCATCCATTATCCATCCGTCCATCCATTATCCATCCATCCATTATCCATCCATCCATTATCCATCCATCCATTATCCATCCATCCATTATCCATCCATTCATCAACCAACCCATCCATCCATCCATACAAACATCCATACATCCATCCACAACCCATCCATCCATCCATACAAACATCCATCCATCCATTATCCATCCATCCATTATCATCCATCCATCCACCAACCCATCCATCCATCCATACAAACATCCATCCATCCATCCATTATCCATCCACACATCCATCCAGCCATCATCCATCTGCCCATCCATCCATCATCCATCCACCCATCCATCCACCGATCCATCCATCCATCCCTCCACCCATCCATCGATCCATCCATCAGCCATCATCCATCATCCATCCATCCATCCATCCATCCATCATCCATCCATCCACCCATCCATCCATCATCCATCACAAACATCTTAGACTTAATAACAGAATTTTAGTCTAA
>VRLP01009806.1:0-11591 GCA_009660295.1 Lophius piscatorius
TACATCATTCTTTAGAGGTACTACATCATTCTTTAGAGGTACTATAAGGAGATTCTTAGTCACTATTTAAAGGTTTGTCATTATTCAGATCATTTTCTCTTTGTTCGGAGAAACTCTCATTGTATAGAAATACTGAAACGTTATTTTCATAAGGTTTCTCATTCTTTGAAATACTACGTCATAATTTTTGACAAGGTTTCTGGATGTTTAGAGATACGACGTCATTATTGACAGATTCCAGGTGGTTGTTTTGAAATAATTTCTCGGTATTTAGAGAATCTTTCTCTTTTCTCATCGTCAGAGGTGGGAGAGAGTCTGGTGTTTAGTCTGACTCGGGTCGTCTTCTCTCGGTTAGAGCGGGTTACCGGAGTGTCCAGGTGAGCCGCAGGTAGCCGACAGGTGTTTCACACACAGAGGGAAGTACAGTTCATGGAGGAGCAACCCAGACAAACAAGAAAATCAGGTGGAGGCACCCTGATTCCAGGTTTACCCAACGCGTCCGGTGAGGAGATGTTCCAACCGAACGTCACGACGGTGACTCAATTTCACGGAGAACCGCTAAAACTCGAGAAAAAATAGAAAAAAACCTTACCTGTAGAGTTAAACCCGACATGATTGCTATCAACGCGTCCGCCTCTCCACCGCCCCGCGGCCTCCTTCAGGTCCGAGAGCCACAGCCCGGAGAACGAGACAAGAACTAGCGGCCCAGAGACGGACGGCTCACGCGCTCCCGGCGGAACAGGTGTCGATTATGGACAGAACATCTGAGTGAAGGTTTGAATTGACTGGAACTGGGGCTCGAGGCAGACTGACGTCAGCAAATCACTGCTGGATTGGTTGGTAGGTAACAATAACGTCACGTCTGACGAGCCAATCACACTCGATCATTCGATGCACCTGTACTAGTTGGACTTGTGGTGCGTTAAAGTACTATTTGTTTATCCAGCTTTAGGAGAAAAGTACATTTTCTTAAGTACTGTGTTCAAGAAGTAGTTTTTCTCAATTAAGGAACAGAATTATTTATCAACCACTGATGGCTGAAAGTAACTAAGTACATTTACTTAAGTACTGTACTCAAATACACATTTGAGGTACTTCTACTTGAATATTTCCATTTTGTGCTACTATTCTACAGTGTGGTATTTGTAATTTTACCAAGCAAAGGGACATATTTCTCTGTTTACCACTGATGCCGACAGTAACTAAGTACATTTACGTAAGTACTATACTCAAATACACATTTGAGATACTTCTACTTGAATATTTCCATTTTATGCTACCCCACGGTGTGGTATTTGTAATTTTACCTAAGCAAAGGGACATATTTCTCTGTTTACCACTGATGGCCGATAGTAACTAAGTACGTTTACGTAAGTACTATACTCAAATACACATTTGAGATACTTCTATTGAATATTTCCATTTTATGCTGTTATTCTATAGTGTGGTATTTGTAATTTTACTCGAGTAAAGGGACATAATTCTCTGTTTTTTCCACTGATGGCGGACAGTAAGTACATTTTCTCATGTATTGTGCGTAAATCCAAATTTGAGGTCGCTGTACTTTTGTATTTTCATTTAAGGCTACTTTGTTCTTCTACTCTACAACATTTCAACCAGAAATATTCTACTTTCTACAACTTATATTTGTCTGACAGCAGTATTAGTTAGTTTTTGTTGTATACTTATCTCCATATTTGTTTGAATATTTGTGAAAAACTGAAAGAATCAAGTATTTCTTTATGGTTGAAGAAAATTCTATTACTTTCAAACCAGAAAGAAATTTCTTAAAAAAAAAATTCCCAGATTATCTGGGAAAAGTTGAAAATCTTATAAAAAAGTTGGCTTTTAAGTTTGAGCTACTCGGTATCATAAATTAGCAGTAATAATAATCCCTATTTAACAGAAAAAAACTGAGAGGACCCGCTTTACTCCATAATGAGTACTTTTACTTCAATGTGTGTTGGTCAGTAACTATATACATGTATTTTAGTATTGTAGTTAAGTACAGTACAAATTTGAGGTACTTTATTTGATTTATTCCATTTTATTGTTCTATTTGTCTGACAGCTGTAGTTACCAGTTATTATTATTTATTTTTTTAAATATTATTTCACTCCCCCATAAAAACCACATGTCAATAAATATATAAAATAAATATAAAGAAAGTGTCATAAGTGTAATAAATGTTCTTCTTCTGACTTCAAATCTTGTATTTCCTGCTTTCAGTCTGATAAATAACACGTAAATGCTGCATAATTAAAAAAATTAAAGAAAAAGGTTATTATTTTAGCGGATGATAACACACAAATGAAAAATAAAATGAAATTTGAAAATTTAACAAGGTGCGTGATGCTTTATGGGAAATGGAGTCATCATCGAAAGAAGACGATCCAGGAAATGAAGGAACCTGCTGAACTTGTTGACCCCTGATTAGAGCGAGTGGACGGTTTTGGATGATAGATCTCTGTTTAACTATCTCTGTGTTTATCTCAGACTAAACTGTCTCGGACCTTCAAATTAAAAATTAACTGAAAACAACTCGAGTAAACACAAAACGCGAGGCAGAAAGGCTGGGGGGTCTGGGAGCATAAACGGATCTTCTGGTCTTTCCTGGTCCTGAAGCAGCGAAGCATCTCCGTGTTCGACTGTGGGTCATGCATTAGTCGCCCTGCGGGGCGCCAACCTGCATTTATTTTTCTTTTGGGGTCTTATTTTATTGCTTTTATCTCTTTCTGGTTTTTACTTATTTTTTTGGGATATTTAAAAATAAATTCTATAAGTACACTATAACTGGGGTTTTGGTCTTAATTTCATCTGATCACTTCTCAAGTCTTTTTTTTTTATTATCTTTTAATGATTTTGTCATTTTATTTAGTTTATTTTACAACTTTGCCAAATTAATACATTATATCACTATCTGTCTTTTATTTTGTTAACTACGCCGAGGAAGAATTTTATGTTTCTCTATCTGTGATTTATTTTGTGATTATTTTTTAAAACTACATGACGGTAGGTTTTGGCAGATTCTGGAGACGATTGCATTTTGGTGACGTTACGTGTTTCGCAGAATTTTACAATAACATAAAATAATAATCTGTTTGAAGTAGTACCGTCAAAACGCGACGAGGCACTCTCTGGACCTGTGTCCATTATTGATGCATTTGTTCCTTTGATGTTTTTTGGGGGTAGAGCTGGAGGCTCAGAGGGCTGAACAGAGACACAGAAGTCTCTGTGTTGCTATAGGGCCATTGTACCTCAAATGTTCTCCAATATCTAAGAAAGTAGAGAATAAATAAAAAATTATATTATATAATATACTAGGAATATAGAAAATCAAGAGTACGAATAGATAAAGTGTTTGAACATAAGTATAAACACGAAATAAATAATAAAGAGATACGATCTCTGAAATTGACAATACTTAATGTGCAGATAAGAGTTCTAAAGAAACATTTTATTAAGTCTTATCATACTGGTATAAAAACATGCCCAAAGAAAAAAAGTCGTCACTTAATGTCAGATTAAGAGTGTCTTAAGATATAACATAAATAAAAGCACCAAAGAAATAAGATATGCTAAGAAGTTCTTTTTCTATAGCTTTTGTTGTCTTTGCCGGGGGGACAAGCTGTCCTGCGTTCAGTTTTGAGTTGCAGTACCGCCCTCCGGCCTACGAGGGGCGGTAGAGCACCATGAATATTCACCGATTGAGCGCGAGTGCCACAGAAAGAAACAAGCGTGCGAAGCTGCGCGCGCCCCTCTTTATCGTAGGCTGGAAGGCACACGCACTCAGTGTAAGGTGGAAGTAAGTTTTGTCCTCCAGAGAAGAGTTATTAAACACCCGGGAAATATATCTGGTCAAAACCGTCAGGACTGACGCCAACCATGTCGGCCTCATCGGCGAAAGTGAGCAGGAAGGAGAATTCAAATCATGACGGAGCGGACGAGACCTCTGGTAACGTGAAGGAATGGCGCTTATGTCCTGCAACGCCATTTTCATTTGTTTATCGTCTTTCTGCTTATTCCGCTGTAGCCTGTCGGATAGTACCAACAGGAAATTGTAATTATGTGTGAATCAACCGCTTGGATTATCTCAAATACAGGCATTGTGTTTACAAGCCACACTGGAGTGATATAGTATACAATGTATTAGCATGCTAGCATTAGCTAGCCAGCGTGAGATGCCAGCTAGCGGTTAGCTTACGGTACACATGAAGGAGGTCGGTGTTTGCATTACAGAAGATGTGCAAAGCATCGCTCTTCGTGCATACGTGAGGATAATATCGCATGTACTTGTTTCTGGAAAGGGGGAAACACTTTTGTTTACCCTCATAGGTAGCGAGTATACCGTCCCCATCGGCGGAGACAGGCCGTTAGCATTATTGCTATCAAGAGAGCTGTGCAGGATAATACAGCATGCGTGCAACGTTCAAGCAAAAATGTAAACAAGAGCATCATACTCGTTTTCTAAGACCTAAACGTCGCGGTGCCGTGGTATTATTATTGTTGGTGTTAGCGAAACTTGAACAACGATGCTCGGTTGCACCTCACGGAGTGTTCATGGCTGAATGCGCTTGTCAGTGAGACGCCGTTGAGCCTTCCGTTCAAACCAGGCCGCCTCTAGCAGCAACAGGAAGCTCAAGCTTGCTGGAGGTAGGGGGGTCTGTATGCTCCGAGTCCCGCAAACGCACCGCTCCAGCCTGAATCCCGCGTTATTTCACGCAACATTAACACACAATGGAGAAATAAAGAATATTAACATAATTTACAGGCTACTGAAGAAGACGATATGACTTGTTACTCGACTGGTTTGTTACTCATTAACCTTCACACTGTTTATAAAATTAAGCAGCTGATGATTTAATCAATTTACCCTTTTTCGTATATATTGACATTCAACCGGTTCAAGACTCTGAATATGTACCTGGGTTTCTGAGGAGTCTACAATGTTAATTTAACTTTTTCCGTCATTCTTGTTAATGTTTTTAACTCTTATCATAATGTGATTCATTAAATCTGCTTTGCTTGAAAGTGGTATTCCCTCATATCCGGTGTACTTTTTTTACATGACATATGTCTTAAATTGAATTTATTGTAGATCTAAAATGTCTTACTTTAGATAAATTGACTTTTTGGTATATTAATTTATCCCCCCAGATTAGATTTAGTTTTTAGAGCAGCCCTAAAAACGTTAGAAAAGTGACGCTGCCAATAAAAGTAAGAGAAAAGTGTGATGTAAAGCGCAAATAGCTATTGTTATAATAATGACAAACCTTTTTCCGAAAAAGGAGCGTAAATAGTAATGACTGTATAATACAGTAATGTTTTTCTGATTTTGATGTACGGAGCTTATCTCACAAACTATTCATACATAACTTGACCAAACTTTCACGCACACATTAACCATCATAAGTAGTTGTGCCTTTTGACATTTTGAATTTTATATACATTTCCTATGAAAAGATGACTTTAACTGGGCGGTCATCATCTCGGTAGCGTATATCCATGCGATATGGGATATAATCTCCGGATTCCAGTTGCTGGCTTTGACTGATAAACCGAGATTTAGGAGGTTTTCATGCAAATCGTGAAAAAAAAAAAAATGCAGAATAGTTATTAGTATTCGTGTAGTTAGAAATTAAGGATAACATGAATTAATGTTTACTTTGAAATGCACCCAATATAAACATCTTCCATCTGTCCCACAACAAACAGTAACCAATGTGTTTTAACATTGTTTATTTCTTTTCCAGAAAAAGAGCAACAAGAAGCAATTGAACAGATTGATGAAGTACAGAATGAAATTGACAGGTGAGGGTGAACACTATTTTGTGAGTTAGGAGACGGGCATGAAAAGAGTTTCTGAAAACTTGTTGTCCTTTTCTCTCCACAGACTCAATGAACAGGCGAGTGAAGAAATTTTAAAAGTAGAGCAACAGTTCAACAAATTACGCCAGCCATACTTCAAGAAGCGATCAGAACTCATAGCAAAGATCCCCAACTTCTGGGTGACAACCTTCGTCAACCATCCACAAGGTAAGAGATAGTTGAACTTTTTAAGAAGGATTTATTTGGAACACATAAGAACATAATGGAAATGTCACCCTTAGATCATAATAAAAATGTGAACTGCAGCTCGGCATTTCACTTTGTTTGTGAACACAAACGTTTTATTGAGAGAAGAATAATAAACTTTATTTTCTTCTGCTCTTTTTTCTTGCCGTCTGTATAATCTTGTAAGCTTGAATAGCTAAAGCCGCCATTTCAAAGTGAGAGGCTATACATTTGAATAACAAAAACATTGTGTTCATTGAACAGAGATAATAATAATGATTCTTACTCCATATATAAAGTTGTTATAAACAGTGCATACATATAGCGCACGGTTGTGCAAGTAGTGTTTCGGACTCTTCATTCTCTCAATTGTGGGACGACCAATCCCCCCATTGAGTCTTTCCCAGCTACTTCTGAGCAAGGCACCGCCTGCCTAGCCTCAGATATCTCACTGTGATTGGCCGAACTCCATGTGTGGTGCCGCTAGAATAGCGCTCCCTCGTGTGGCTGAAAGATGTACTGCAGATATAACCCTGGAATAATGGTCGAAGATTTATCTGATCTGGTGATCCAAATGAAATCTCCTGCAACCAACCCTTTGGAACCCACTGCTGTACATTGATATCGATAAGCAGAAGGGTCCATTTTGAAACAATATTGGAGACATAGAAGAGTTTGTAGTGGCTTCGACATCCAGTAACTGTTTGCGTTTACCCTTTGTGTCACGCAGTTTCCGCTCTTCTGGGGGAGGAGGACGAGGAAGCACTTCATTACTTGTCGAGGGTGGAAGTCACCGAGTTCGAAGACATCAAGTCAGGATACAGAATAGATTTTGTGAGTGCGCTGGTTCTACTTGCATATTTTCAAACACCGCGGCCTGTTCTGATTCAGATGGGTTTTTCTTTCCTGCAGTTTTTTGATGAGAACCCATACTTCGAGAACAAATCCCTCTCCAAAGAGTTTAATGTAAATGAGAGCGGGGATCCCTTTTCCAAATCGACTGAAATCAAGTGGAAATCTGGAAAGGTCAGTTCCCATTTTCTCTGGCTTGTTGTGGTTTTGTGGGAAATCATTCGGCGATCTGTCTTTTATACAAAGTCGTCACTATATACGGTCTGTTTGTTGTCATTTATTGTCTAAAGCAGCTCTAAGAACTGAACATACTGGCTTCTCCAAACCTGTGTTACATACACTTGTGTTTTGATATGGAGAAAGTTATTGCTCTGAACAAACCATGTGATGACGCAACATGGGAGAAAATATAAAAGTGTTATAGAGCCAGCTCATAAAAGGTCATTTCATAAATCACTTTTTACGACATTTAAGATGATTGGACAGATTCTCGCTCTCTCTCGCTCTCTCTGTCTCTGTCTGTCTCTCTCTGTCTGTGTCTGTCTCTCTCTCTCTCTCGCTCGCTCTCTCTGTCTCTGTCTGTCTCTCTCTCTCTCTCTCTCTCTCAAACAGCACACGTTCAAAACAATATCTTTTTCTTATGGCTCACCAAATTATGCATTTGTTTTACCGTTTTTTTTTTTTTTTTTTGCGGGTCAAAATGTACGACGTATTTTAACGTCAACTAAACTTGAAGGATGGATTTGTTTTTTAGTAATTTTTCTTATGTTTATATAATATTTTCATCTTGATGGTCTTTGCCTCCACAGGACCTGACGAAGCGTACGGGCCAGACGCCAAACAAAGCGGCGAAGAAAAGGCAGCACGAGGAGCCAGAGAGCTTCTTCACATGGTTCACCGACCACTCAGATGCCGGCGCCGACGAGCTGGGAGAAGTCATCAAGGACGACATCTGGCCGAACCCGCTGCAGTACTACCTGGTAGGATCACCGCCCCTTTACTGTGCTTAACTACCACTGAGGGTTCTGACAGAACGTGGGCTTCAGTCAGACCCGTTTATCTGAGGGGTTGTGTTAAAATGATGGTCCAGATCCATCCGTCTTCAGCCTCATCCGACACCAAACACTCATCTGAGATAATATCCTGTAGGTCAGCCCAGATCCATGGCAGGTTCATCATCCAAGAGAGCGTTAACGTCTCGTCTGATAAATCACAGACCCGCGGCAGCAAGAGATCATTCTGTCCTGAAGTTTTTGTCACGACCAGGAAAGGTCCACGAGCACAGGGATCAGTAAAGTGACTCTAGAGCTTATCCAGTCTAGTACCGGTTCACAAAACAGTCTCTGCAAAGACTACAAAATATTCCCCCACAGGAAACAAAGAAAAGCCCCTCTGTGAGCTCCATCTGTAACCACGGTAACAGGGCAAAATACGATACTGCTATTAGTACTACTATTCTGTACTATAGTCGTTCACACAGTCAAACAGTCCAGGTTCACACAGTCAAACAGTCCAGGTTCACACAGTCAAACAGTCCAGGTTCACACAGTCCAACAGTCCAGGTTCACACAGTCAAACAGTCCAGGAAATGTCATACAGTTGGTTATTAATTTGAAAGGGTCAAAATACATTCAAAATGCCGCCCAGCTTTGTTACTTCCACTGCCATCCTTCAAAATAAGAGCACTTTAAATTCATTACTCATTAGGTTTTTTAAAATTTTATGGGTAAAAAAAAAAAATCAGAATCGGTCATCGGCCAAGAAAATTTAATCTGTGCATCTGTAATTACTTCATGATCTTCTTCTTCTTCTTTGTTGTCTTTTTAGAGGTGACGCGTTTCTTGATCATCTCTCTTGTCATTTCAGCATAAAAACACTAGACGTCCTTTAGAGGCGGAGCTAAGTTTGTCCCGTACAAACATGGTCCTGAACTCTGTAATGATAATAATAATAACATAATCATGTTTCATAAAAACCTGATAATATTCCATTTAGTGCAAAGCTGCCCCACGTCTTTGCCCCGCGGGGTTTTCTCTCGTGTCGTTTTGCACACGCCTCTTAAATCGTTCAACCGGACTCTGAAGTCAAACGTCTGAATTCTCCCAAAGGTCCCGGACATGGAGGACGAGGAAGGGGATGGGGATGACGACGATGACGAAGAAGAGGGCCTGGAAGATATCGATGAGGGCGAGGAAGAGGAGGGTGAAGGCGAGGATGACGATGAGGATGGAGATGGGGAAGATGGAGAGGTGACAAAACCCAATATTATAGATTGACTCTTCAGTTTGTCTGACATTAACCTGAACGATGGCTCCGATCCTGAACCGCTTTATTTTTCTCTTCCTCCAGGATGATGGTGAGGACGATTAAACCTTTCCACCAACACCTTTCCTCCGACCTCCCTCTCTGACCATCCTACGACTCATGGGAGCAAAAATATTTTGTTTGTATTTTGGGGTATGGGGGGGGTTGTAAAAAGATTTGCTGTATGTTGTCATTGTGTCCGTCCTCTTCCTTTGCAGCCAGAGCCTGTCCATAACGCCATGTCTAAAGTCCAGCTCCCTACACAGCTGGCCCGCAATGGGTGGGGCGGGGGTGTCGCTCGCTCTCTCTCTCTCTCTTTCTCTCTCTTTCTTTCTCTCTCTCACTTGTCCTTGTTTCTCTCCAGAAGAATAGAAAAAAAAACCTTTATAGCATTCTGCACGTCATCCTACGTAGATTTGAAATACGTACAATAGCGATTTGTATGTAAAATATGACGGTTTTTCTGTTGAAGTTGTGAGTTCAATAAAAATAAGCCATGGTGCAGTGATAACTTAATCATAGCATCCTTAGCCACTTTTTTATATATATAAATGTACATTATAATATATCCAGTGGTGAGGGTACCGAGGCTTATAATTAGGAGTTGCATTTTTTTTCCTTTGTGACTTATTGTACTAATGGAACTGATTGAAAGCACCAGCTTGTCCTTTCAACCACTGTAAATGTTTTTTGGGATGTACATGTATCTTGGTAAGACGGTCATTAATTGTACACAGTTTAATAGGGGAGGCGCGGCGGGGCTTTGACACAAAAAAAAAAAAGGAAGAAAAAAAAACAACAACCTTCTGGACGTCTGTTAAATAAATTTTCATTATGTTTTTCAGGCAACCACGACAAAGTTTGAAATGTACATTTTTTTATAACTAAAAAAAAAAAAAAAAACAGAAACCTAAAGGTCTAATTTAGAGCTCAGCTTACCGTTTTTTGAGATGGGAGAGTAAAAATTGTTTCTGCAGAGTCCCACCCCCGAGTCTGCAGGGTTTCTCCTGTTCTGCCGGAAACCTGTCACATTAAATTAAGTGTACCAGTTGCTTTGTTACAATAAATAAATGTATACATGATGTTTGGAGTAGTTTGATCACGCTTCGGCTTTTACACTTGCGCTGTCTTTATTAACAATTATGCAGCTGCAGAAGTGAGTGTTAATAGACAAGTGACAGAACAAACGATAAATGGATAATTTAACAATTTATTTAGTCTAAAAACCTAGAATCTAATCCCAGAGCAAAACCACAAACACTGGGTTGTGCACGCCTACATTTGATGGAGTAATCTGATTACATTTGTCGTATAAAAATCTATTTGGTATAAATAGTTTTCAGATCCATTTTTCTGAAGATCAGATTTTATCCAACCACTTGTGAAGATGAAAGAGGCGTTCACGGACCTTATGATAGTGTTGGATATTAAAGATGTCCTCCAAACATACGTAATATGCTTACGTATGGTGTTTGTGTTTTTTAAAGAGATGACAATAACTACATTTGAGTTCCTTAAGGCCTCCCCATTACTTCATAAAAATTACAGATTGCCTGAAAATAGAAACATTTATTTATTTGAAATAAGTTGAATCGAAAATATGTAGTCTGGCTATAACTAATGCGGATCATCAGATCACATATTTCCACATTTATAATTGTATTTTTGTTGTTATAAATTAGCAATAGAATAATTATAACCCTACCAATCAAAGGCTTGACTAGTTCTACACCGAACCCTGACACACCTACAAAAAAAAAAACGCTAGTTCTGCAACATTAATACAAAACTAATTACTTATAATCTTCCTTAAACACACTTTTTAAGACTCAGTCGGTGCTTTAAACAACAGGAAGTAGGTTGACTAAATCTTTAACATGCAACAGTAGAATGTATAACAAGGCTCTTAATGTGTAAATCCAAATATACCCTAAATGAAGATTTAAAAAAACAAAAAACGATCACTTTACTTCATAAAGACATCTTTATCTTTGATTCTTTTGAGTGTATTTTGCTGATAATACAAACGGAAGCCCATTGCATTCACCGAATATGAAAAATCAGACAACCTATCTCGTAATTACGAGGAAAAGGATCTCGTATGAGAAAATACGTTTCAATCCGGGATGCTGGTACAAGTGTACGTTTTATTCTGCTTTCGGACATATGCGCATCACTGCGCATGCGCTGAGTGACGTCACATACATTTAGACTGGCGGAAACAGTGAAAGAGTCGTTCTTCTGGAGAGACGGAGAAATTAATGTTAATAATAATAATAATAATACATTTAATTTATAATGCACTTTACATTTGGATCAAATCTCAAAGTGCTACAAAGTAAAAGCAGATAAAAGCATAAATAAAAAATAAAATAATAACT